>JAOPJG010000542.1:0-21816 GCA_027478255.1 Dispira simplex | reverse complement strand
ACTTTTAAATTGGGATAACTCAACAAAAACAAAAGGTAGAAAGGTAAAACCAAGACGTATATGTTCCCATTAACAAGAGCTAACAGCATAAAGAAAGGAGAAGAAAAAATATCACCTATTTACCCCTGAGTTTCAGGAATTTTATAATGTACAATATATACATCACTGCGCAATCAATACTAAATACTGCTTTTTTTAGTCTGCGTTATTCTATAAAGAAAGATAGCCTTTTAATGAACTAAACTTGTATATAAACTAGAAACTAGGGGCATGCATGAGCATGTAAACATAGATAAACAAGAAACTGTATCACACGGAGTGAAAGATAGAAACAAGTGGAGAAGGGGAGGAGCAGTGAGAGAGTGAACGAAGTGAATTATACTTGACTGAAGGCGTAAGCAGTAAAATATGTCACCTGTTATGGATTACTGACGGAGGTGGAAAACATGGAGATAAACAGCCTGAATCACTGCCGTTTATTACTGTGGAAGCAACGACTGGCCAACATGCCACAGAATGAACCACCGAACAAGTTCTTATCTTGCATTGCACTTTACCGTGTAGAAGAAATTGGTCTAACTCCTTCTCTACCTTACCCGTACCTAAACTAAACGACATTTTCGGTGGATAGTTGCACAGCTAGCCCCAGCAATAACACCCCATATTTCGTTTACATGCTACCTAACCTATCTCATTCACAGAATTAAAAACACTGTATCACGGTTGGCTGACCTACTTTCAGGGATAGTGACCCAATAGCTTTTACAAGACCATCTCATCTAGATAATGCTCCATTTTTTTATTATTTGATGCATCTGTAATCACTATTCAATGCTTAACGAGCGCCTATCAATATAATCACTGAATTGTACGCTTCACTATCACTCCTTTGGATCAGGTTGCCCCTCACATCTTCTCCTTCTTTGGCATATATGAAACTTGCCAGAGTGAGTTGGTTAGTGCCTTCGCTGACTTACTCAGAGAGAGCTGTTATGGTGAGCAATTAAAAAATAACCAGTCATTATTAACGAATAAAAATCATCATTTGTATCATGTAAAAGCCATGTAGGATTGAATGTTAGTTCAGAGTGGGGGCGCCACAACACAATGTACGTTATCACTATACCTAGAAATACCAAGCCCGGCTTGGGGGTTGAGACACGGTGGATATTTTATATCTAATACCTGCTACCGGTGTCATAGTGGTTGTGATAAGGGCTTAAATGGGACTGTAAACACACTGGTGCCGACAAAGGATCCTACAATGCTATCTAATTAATTATTTTCTTGCATCTTGTTCATTACAGCCACATCAGTAGAGTGAATGGCATTGTGTGGGGATCTATGTGGTGGAAATCAGTGCGTCACTGAGAATCCCAGCTTCAGCTTAGATATTTGAACTCCGAGTGAATTACGCCTCCAATTTTTTCGTGAGTGAGTTGGTCAAATGTACACCGAACAACAAAAAGGCTACTGATGGGAGATTTATCTGTGTCACAACACGTATTATTTTGCATTGTTTACTAGAATGTCTTTGTTCCATGCAAGCCATGCTGAAACACGACACAAAGGGTCTGCACACTTGTTTTGGTATACTCTGGTAGTAAAGAATGAACCCCACGGATGAAACCTACGTTTACTGATATATTTGGAGGCAGCCTTGATTGCAATTGTTACTCACTACGGGTCAGTGCGCTCTGTAGCTATCACTACCCCTTTCCCCTGACCCTCAAGGGTTTCACTTGAATTAGGGGAGTCCGTAATAATTAAACACAATGACACAGAATAAAATAATTCACAGTTACTAAATCAATATCAACACGGATCTGGGTATTATTGATGAGGAGGACCATTCCGAGTTGGTGAATCCTCGCCTATAATGAGTTGAATCCGTTCGGCCGCCAACAGCTGCAATCTCACTAAAGCTATTTAAAATCGTTCACTTGTTCATTGGGAAAGATGGGTACTGAATGAATAGGTACGAGTCCACAAGGGGTGAAAGAGTACGGGTTACAATAATGGTTCTACATGGCAGCCACAGTGGGATATGCGGTCATCCTGGTATTTGTCGAAAAAGTTGGTGTGCCATGTGAAACATGGCGAACGGTTGGACATGATAGCTCACCCTATCCGATATCATCCTACTTGCACACTTATTACCTTGCTACCAAATATATTGCTTTCCTCGCCAGAATACCGCATGAAAGAAAAGTGACCCTGGTGTGAAAAACATCTACGTCGGCAGCAATTTTGCCAATACGTGCTAATCATGGAGGGAGTGTACAGATTGTGTGAATGGGTTAGCTGAAAAATACACATCCTGTCCTGGGCTGATTGGCATGAAAATTGGTGTTCTGCAAGTGTGGGTGATCTTGAGAGAAGAATAGCTGAAGTGGACGAATGTAATTTCTCCACCCGAAGTTGATAGGTAGTCCTAATTTTCTCTTACCAATTTCGTATAGTAATCTGCTCAGTCTTATCTCTGGAGATGAGGAAGCTTATTTCCGCTAAACGGGATGACCGTACCCGCAATTGGTCGAAGAGCGGTGCAGGTGCTGCAAGTCACATACATGTGATGTTTCCACCACATTATTGGTGATACCGTATTTTTAGCGTTAAAGAAACGAAAAAAAAGTCGAATGTTAAACAATAGATAATGGTGGTGAATATTTATTATTGTGAGGGGGCTTTATTATATAGGAATGATATAATGCGGAGCAGTTTACAATGAAAGAAACAATAATAAGGAATACGCCACCGATAATGACCGGGAATTGTGCAGATAATACCGAGCACCTCAGCATAAAGAATCGACCGAGGGATGCAGTTCACCATCTGTCAAAATAGGCAAGCAGCAGACACGGCCAAAGAAATTAGTAACGGTCTTCACATGAGGCCTCCTCCTTGTGGCCCTAACCAATGGTGCGATAGATAACAGGCTAGGAAGAAGGTGGAGCAAGTGGCCCTTTTCCCGAGTTCCACCAATGGGAGTTGAGGAGAGTGGTGGGAAACTTGGGTTCCTTATCTATGTCTCTCTCGTTTCAGAGACAACGAAAACTCCCAGCTGCCTAAAGTGGGCATAAGAGCTGCCACTGGCTGGGTCATACCTAGAGGGGAAAACAAGGACTGTTTGAGCATGGGGTGACCTGACCCTCTTTCATCAGTGGCTCTGATTCTCAATTCTCTCCTTTCTCTTTCGTTATCACTTTTCTTCGTTATTGTGTTCTGTCGTCATTGTATTGGTTGGCATTGTAACCCCCCTCTTATATAAACACCATGACTCCCCTCACTCGTAAGTATACCTTATTACTCTTTTCTAAATCCGTGTAATTAATTTACTCTGACTATTATTATCTTTTCGAACCCATTACCTGAAACCTCTTGTCAGGTTTTGCCTGTGGTATTGTCATTTGCTTTTACTTGTATTTATTCTACAACCACTCTGTCCATAGCTGTAGTTATAATAGTGGTTGTTAGACCCTGTTATTCTAGTTAACGCACCCATTATTCGCGTCATACATTATCTTGATATTCTGTAAGCTGTCGGTTCAATTTCCTTGGTGCATTACACTAGGTGAGGAATGAGGTCCTAAGGAGGGAGGGAGAAGGTGGTGGCCTTTGACTGTCCCTGTCTGAATATTGGGCGGATGGCGGAAGTAGTTGAATAATTATTGATGTTGGGCGCTGTACTGAATACCAACGTCAGTTTCCCACATCGCAGCATGGCTTCCCATTAAGGGGGTGCATCTCTATTGTACCACCACACTGAAAATGACCTATCACTCACCGATGTCTACTGAATACTTTATTGTTGATGATGCCGACCTGACCTCGGGTACCACTGCGTGTATGTGGTTGGATTCACTAATATGGTGGGATTTTCTCTGGACGATATCTCGAATTTAGCCAGCAAAAGAAAAATTGAAGACGAATCCGAACTCAGCACCATGCTCGTTCACGACAACCCGGTACCCACCCACGTCCACAAGGGCCATTCTGAATTGCCCCCGGGTCAAGAATCGCCTGAGAATCAAATATTGACTGAAGAAAAAGTGTCTAAACTAGCACATACACGTCCAGCCGGTGAGGATGACCCCGATCCAATCCATGCCGTGCCAGCCCGACTCCTTGATGCTTCACAATGTCCCACTCCGCACGTTACTTCAATGGCCCAATACCGTGCCATGTATGACCAGAGTCTCAACGACCCCGAAAATTTTTGGGGCAATATGGGTCGCGAGCTATTGTCCTGGAGCCGACCTTTTTCCCAAATTATGTCGGGTAGTTTCCTAGACGGTGACGTAGCCTGGTTCAGCGACGGTGAGCTCAATGCTACCTACAACTGTGTCGATCGTCACGCATTGCAGCACCCCGACCGAATGGCCTTTATTCATGAAGGGGATGAGCCGGGTCAGGTCACCACCATGACTTACAAGGAACTAATGTTGGAAGTGTGCCGGGTGGCCAACCTGTTGATTTCGTTTGGGTTGCGCAAGGGTAACACTGTGGCGATTTATATGCCTATGATCCCTCAGGCCGCCGTGGCCATGTTGGCCTGTGCTCGTATCGGTTGTATTCATTCTGTGGTGTTTGCTGGTTTCTCCGCGGAATCTCTGGCGGAACGTATCTTGGACGCTAACAGCGCAGTGGTCATCACCGCTGACGAAGGTCGTCGTGGTGGACGGGCCATCCGTACCAAGCAGATTGTGGACGAAGCCCTTAAAAAGTGTCCCGCTGTGAAGCGTGTGTTGGTGTATCGCTACACCGGTGCCGAAGGAGTGCCCATGGATTCCACCCGGGACGTGTGGTGGCAAGACGTGGTGTCTCGCCAGCGTCCTTATTGTCCTCCCGTTCAGGTCAACTCTGAAGACCCACTCTTCCTGTTGTATACTTCGGGAAGCACTGGTAAACCCAAAGGAGTAGTACATTCCACCGCAGGTTATCTATTGGGGGCCGCCGCCACCGTTAAATACGTGTTTGACGCCCACGAAGGGGATATCTTTGGTTGTACGGCCGATGTGGGTTGGATTACTGGGCACACTTATTTGGTGTACGGGCCCTTGATGTTGGGTATCACCACCGTTTTCTTTGAAGGGGTGCCCACCTATCCCAATGCCACCCGCTACTGGAAAATGGTGCAGGATCACCGCATTACCCAGTTTTATACCGCTCCAACTGCCATTCGAGCCCTGCGTCGGTTAGGTGATGACTGGGTGAACCAGTGTGACTTGTCTTCCCTGCGGGTCATTGGAAGTGTCGGTGAGCCCATCAATCCCGAGGCCTGGAATTGGTATAACCAAGTGGTGGGTAAAGGACGTTGCGCCGTGGTCGACACTTACTGGCAGACTGAGACAGGTTCACATGTGATCACTCCGCTGCCGGGCTGTATACAGACCAAACCTGGCTCGGCTACCCTCCCCTTTTTCGGTATCGAAGTAGCAGTCTTAGATCCTCACACCGGTGTGGAAATATCCGGACCCGATGCCACCGGTATTTTGGCCATCAAACGTCCCTGGCCGTCCATGGCCCGGACTATTGCGGGTGACCACGGTCGATTCTTGGCGACATACATGACACCCTACCCTGGCTATTACTTTAGTGGGGATGGAGTTACTCGAGATGCTGACGGTTACCTATGGATCCGGGGTCGAGTGGATGATGTGATCAACGTATCCGGGCACCGGCTAAGTACATCCGAAATTGAGTCGGCGTTGGTACTTTACCCAGCGGTAGCCGAAGCCGCGGTGGTGGGTGCGAATGACGATGTGACAGGCCAGAGTATTTGTGCCTTTGTTACGTTGAAACCCGACAAGGAAACGAAAGATGAGGCAACGCTCAGTAAGGAACTCGTCCTCCAAGTCCGTAAAAACATCGGGCCGTTCGCTACGCCAAAGCTGGTGGTCATTGTGGAAGAGTTGCCCAAGACACGTAGTGGAAAGATCATCCGTCGTATTCTGCGCAAAGTGGTGGCTGGTGAAGTGGGTACGTTGGGTGACCTGAGTACACTGTCGGAACCCGGTGTGGTGCAGGTCCTTGTGCAGAAGGTGGAGGAGAAAATGAACCACTAAGTCTGTTTTTTTTATGATAGGCTGAGTATTCAGAGAGGGTGAGGAATGTGAGTGAGGGTTATCTATATACACTACCCTCATATTTGTATTGTTATCCCACATATCCTTTTAGACGCCATGTCAATACTCTTATTTTTTTTTACTGACGAGGAAAAAGGGAATACAAGTGACTTGATTCGTTTTACCTTTCCACTTTCATACTTTGTACTCCTCTAGATCAGCAATGCTTAAGCTAATACGCCCAAATTGACGTGGTGTTTGTGGGGGGGGGGGAGTTTCCCTACTGTGTATTATTTTCAGATTATAAATTTTTTAGTAACGGAAAGTGTTAATGTACAACGGTCAAAAAAAAAGTATCCTAACTGGGACCCATATAAAGAAGCCACATAATTATGAGATAAAGATCTGGGCCGTGGGGTCTACGGATTATCTACAGAGAAATGATGGGTCCCAAAAATCTGGGTGATTTTTTTTCGACTATATAGAGATTTGGAGTAAAAAATATACCAAATATCACATAACCAATAACATTTTGTGAGAGGCCCATTCAAGTTCGGCGGATTTATCCCTATATAGTGGAAAAAAAACTACCCATCTGGAACTGGATGTTTTACAAGGCGTGCTTCGCAATATGGACAAGTGGAATGGGCACGGCCACGGACTAAACGCATGCCAAGTCATATCATTGGTTAGGTTAGGCGTGGGGCAACGGAACAGAGTAGTTGGGAACCCCCCTACTCCCAAACCCTATTGTCATTTGCCAATACATAAATTAGAACAGCCCCACTAACAATTGAACAATTCTTAGCCTTTTCGGCGATGATGTATTTTTTTTTTCTAATATTTTTTTTTAATCGTTGGTAGTGTAACACTGTTCCAACGCGATTGTTTTTTTTTTTGAAGTCATTGGCTTTATTCTTATCAAAGGTTTGTTTCGTTGCAAAAGTTGTCACAAGTGCACTTTCCCTAGCCGTTTAGAGTGTCAAGAGGTACAGACAAGCACTACAAAAACCACCCCCTCTCCGCTTTTGCATAGTTGGTTCTGCAACATTCACTTTCCCCTCTTTTCGCATTCACTCCTTATTAAACGAACGTGTGGGTGACTCCATAATGTTCTATTAAATAGCTTGGCCTTTTCTTGTTTTTTATGTTTCGCATATTAAATATACCTTTTCCTTCATTTGCATTGCTCGCCTTTTGTAACCGGCCACTTCTCACCACTACAAGTGAGATTCAGCCGTCTTGACCAAATCCTTGTTTCTTATTCTCACCCGCTTGACTTAGAAGCTCACGCAATTCTTCTTCTTTCGTACCTCGTAGTCTATTTCTCAAACCCACCAGTCACTGTTACTGTAGCCAGGCTTACTGCCTCATGTCGTCTGTCCCTAGCCACTATGTCACGGTGCCTCCCGAGCCGGAGGAAGGTCTAGAGTCTTACCATTCGGGGGTGAACAGTACCACCCAGCTCACTACTCATCCGGATGGCGTACCAGTGTCATCCCCACCGTCTGGGTTGTTTAGCCCAACCACTAAACCCGTAACCTGGTTCCGACGTCCCATTGTCAAAGCAGCGGTAATTATCGGTACTATTGTGGCTTTGTTTACCCTTATCGGTCTCTTGTCCAAACAACCGGCCATCACTCAGGTACCACACAAGAGCCTTAACGACGATGGTACCGCACCCCCATCTGTGCACCGGGTCAACCCTGACGGTACGGAGACTAACCTACGACAGTTCACCTTTAAAGAAGCCATGGAAAACAATCCCCTCACGTCCAACGGAGCGACGATCGAGTGGTTGGTCAAAGACGGGGACGACGGGTATTACCTCGTACAGTCGGCTAACCAATTGCTGGCGTTACACGTAGTGCGTAAGGACGAGAAACTTGTCTTGTTGGATAACCAGCACCTGCCTGTTGATTTTTCCTACGTCAAGCAAAGTCTGTCGCCGGACTGGAAATACATTTTACTAACCACTAACTATAAAAGCGTGTGGCGCCATTCCTTCACCGCCGAATACTATGTGTACAATGTCGAAGACCGTTCGTTGCAGCCGTTGACTCAAAGGCGCGGGGACCGTGTACAATATGCTGAGTGGGCTCCTGAGGGACACCGCGTGTTTTATGTCAAAGACAACAACCTGTACGTAACGGACCTGCAGCAGCAGATTACCGTGACCAAGGACGGTAGTCCCACGGTGCTGAATGGTATCCTGGACTGGGTGTACGAAGAGGAGGTGTATGGTGATTTTACCTCGGCGTGGTGGTCCCCGGATGGTCAATGTCTGACCTACCTTCGTTTGGACGATACACCGGTGCCGGAATTTGACATTCCGATGTACCACCCTGAAAATCGCAGTCAAGTGTACACCGACATGATGCGGGTACGTTATCCCAAACCAGGATATCCCAACCCTCTGGTTTCGGTATTTTTGTTTTGCCCCCAGTTTGGTGATATTAAATCAGCCAAGGGGCAATCCCCCCGACAGGTGGTGTTAAAGGAAACCTTCCAGCCCGACGATATCATCATCACCGCCGTGACTTGGGTTACTAATGGCCATGACAATCTGATGGTCCAGGCAATGAACCGAGTGCAAGACCATAGTCGGCTGTACTTGGTAGACGTGGAAACCTCCGAGGGCACAGTGGTGCGTGAGATGAACCAAGCCAAGGGTGCCGGTGGGGATGGGGCCTGGATAGAACGTACCAACGCCATTCACTACTTGGCCCCTGCCACGATTCCCGACGTTCCCGAGGCCGCTTATATCGACGTGGTTCCTCACCAGGGGTACATGCATCTGGCACTGTTCTCGACCCTAACCACGTCCAAGCCCAGTCGGTTCCTGACCGAGGGAAAATGGGACGTCATACCGAAATCGGTCAAATTGGATACCGCTCGAGGCCTGGTGTACTACACCAGCACCGAACAGTCCACCATTCAGAAACATCTGTATCGTGTAAAACTGGATGGATCGGACAAAACTGCCCTTACGCCTCCATCGTCCGACCAAATTCAGGCCAAGAACATCCAGGCACGGGTGAACGGTACCTATGCCACTACCTTTTCCGAAAAGGCCACTTACTATTTACTCAACTACCGAGGACCAGATGTGCCGTGGTTCAAACTTGTCAGCACTGAAGATCCCAAGTACGAGGTGGTTCTGGAGGACAACCAGGATCTGATCAAACGGCGCAGTGAGTACGCCCTTCCCTCTGTCCATTACACCACGGTGACCGTGGAGAACCACTCGTTTAATGTGATGGAAATGCGTCCGCCCAATTTTAACCCACTTGATAAACACGCTGTTTTGTTCCGTCCATACGGTGGACCCAATTCCCAAATGGTAACTTCGGAATACTCAGTAGATTGGCATACCGCTCTGGTCTCCCAAACCGAGGAACCCAGTTTGAAATTCATTGTGGTGATAGCCGATGGACGAGGTACGGGGTACAAGGGACGCGATTTCATGATCAGCGTAAACGAAAACCTTGGATATTATGAAACCATAGACCAGATCGCCATTGCCAAACACTATCAGGGTTTATCTTATGTGGATGCCACGCGCCTGGCCATCTGGGGATGGTCCTATGGTGGATATCTCACGTCCAAAGTGATCGAAGCTGACTCGGGGGTATTCAAAGTTGGCATGGCAGTGGCCCCCGTTACCCACTGGAACTTATACGACAGTATGTATACTGAGCGGTACATGAAAACTCCCAAGGTGAACCCTAAAGGGTACAACGTCACGGGGGTAAACAAGATGGAAGGGTTCAAAAAGGCCAAGTTCTTGTTGATTCATGGTACTGGTGACGACAATGTGCATTTCCAACAGAGCGCCGCTCTAGTGAACGATTTCACAGTGAACTCGGTGACCACTTATCAAGTACAGTACTATGTGGACAGTGACCATCGCAACACTAAGAACAACGCCTACCCACAGCTACACAACAGACTCAAGACGTTTTTGTTTGACAATTTCCGTGCGGTGTAAATTAGAGAATTATTCCTGTTGGTTTTTCAAGTTTTTTTTTTGTTTTTTTTTTTGAACACTACCTGATTATGAGTGATTCAGAAAGGGCTCAATATTACTTTGTGTATTTTATTTTATTTTCGTTTAGTTTTTTATTTATTTATTTATGCACTCTTTTTTATCTTTTATTAAAAATCTGTAATGTACATTTACACGTGAGTGGTTTATCCACACCTTTATGACGTATAGAAATGGGCTAGTAAAGCGCATATCATTGATTCCATACAATCCGGAGTTATGAAACAAACGGGGTTCAAGTTGGCCGCAAAGGGAAAAAAAACGAGGGGCGGTAAGGTGTTGGAGCTGTCAAGTGCAGGTAGGTAAAAGTTACACCTTCCCACACACTTTGAAGAGAAGCGGCGTAATGTATTCGTATGGATTAGGAAGAGTCGGCGTTGTTGCAAGGGAAAAGTGGGTCACTTGTGTGATAATCAAAAAAAATGTGAAACCTGGCGTTACATCATTGGGGGAGGTGGCTGAACGACGCCAGTGTACTTTTCGCCAACCCTTCACATAACGTACCCAAGACTTTAACCGCTCCATCCTATCGTATTGGGCGGTGCCGCCTTTTAAGATGCAGGTATTAAATAACGATCCTTTATCTCCGGCGTTTATTATGGCTGTGTCATAATGGGGGGTCCCAGAGGTCTTTTTTTCCTGAACGGGTTACTTTAGTGGTATATAGCAACAACTACGGGATAGAAAATCTGTGTTCACGCTGGTGGTTTCTATTCATTTTTAACTCTTCAATGTTTACTCGAATAGGTCAACACTTTTTGGTTGATCACTTTAACCTCGGTGAATATTTCCCTTTTGACGTGTAAATAGTAGATATCGCAAACGCTGCACAAAACTTTTTTTCCACTTTTCCTTTTAATACTGGTATAACAGTGACCAATACGGTATACTCCCAGCATACTGCTACTTGCTTGATCAGGGATAGTACAGACAAAACCCGTATTTTTATATCCAACTCTTCCTTCCGGGTCCTCCGATATTCCCCAATCCAGTCCTTATTACCCGCGTAATTTCTAGTGATAGCAAACAAACACAATGGTCAGTCACACTTTCTCACACGAGCTTCCCTTTATTAGCTCCGGCATCACCGCCCGTCATCATAGCAGGGAACGACGACCCAGCCTGATAGCCGACGACAAGATAGTATGCAATACCGGATTCCGAGCTTTGGAAGCTGAAGAATGTCAAGCGCGAGGAGTATGCCGAGAAA
Source organism: Dispira simplex (assembly GCA_027478255.1). Lineage (NCBI taxonomy): Eukaryota > Fungi > Kickxellomycota > Dimargaritomycetes > Dimargaritales > Dimargaritaceae > Dispira > Dispira simplex. Next base: position 10,490 of record JAOPJG010000542.1, on the reverse strand, counting down.
ATACTATATCGACGCAAACAGAACTTTTCCCCGTGATCCCCGGCATCACCAGCTGTGATGAACGTTTGTTAATCCTGAGCGCCGTCCAGCCGTACATTTATGTGATAATATTTATTAACCCTTACTCGGGTGGAAGGCTAGGCCAGGAAATTCTGGATTTGAAATTTCAACATTTTCGACTACGTGATAATAACCGAGTGCAGGTACAATGGTTTAACATGTTCGACAAACAAGATCGGCTCAACGGGCTGCACTATTTACGATGGATATTGGTAGTTAAGGATACCTTGCAAGGTATTCTGAGGAATGCCGGGCTTCGTTGGGCGGATGTGTACGCTATTGACGCAAAAAAATTGGAAACAAGAGATCCGCAGGCAAAGTCGGGATCGGTGCGATTTTACGACGACCGAAATTTACACCGGTTGCCCCCGGAAGATCAGGCCTTTATCAAGAAAAATGGTTATAAACGCCGAATTAGTCCGTTGGAATTACACGTATGGAGCGCCGGGGGTGACGGCACGGTCATGTCAGTTTACGACATGTTGGTGAGTGAAGGGGTATCCTTTTCCAATATCTACTTTTCGTGTATCCCGTTCGGTACGGGTAATGACATGAGTCAGGCCCTAGGGTGGGAGCGTACCTTGAGTAAGGCCATCCTGAGTGACAATTTAACCCAGTTGATTTCCCTTACCGAACGACGACTCACAGGGAATTTGGCACTATTGGACGTGTGGGAAGTGGAAGTCACGGTGTACGACGGGGGTTACGTACGTGAAATTCACAAGGGTTACCAAGATAAACCCAAGGAGTCCGTCTTACGACGGCGGTTTTGTAGTTTGTTCAGTATGGGCGTGCAGGGATTTGTGGGGTTGGAATTTGAACCCAGGCGGACTAAATCTCGCATGCATAATATCATGGAATATAGTGTACAGTCAGCCAAATGGGTACTCACCCGAAAGTTTCCGGTGGTTACGGAAATTATCGAGTCGATCGAACGGGATGGGGAAATCATCATGCGTACCAAATTGCCCAGGCTCTTTAAAGAGCGGGTGGGGGCCAGAACCCAAGAAGAATCTAGGAACCGTGCTACACAAGGTCTGCCATCGGATACGGTGCCGACGTTGGAGATTCACCCTATCGACTTTATCATTCAAAACATCCCCCATATTTGGGGTCGTCCCTACGACCTGTGGGGGGAGGCCAAAGACGTACCCGGGGTGGTTAGTAATCGACAGGGGCCTACCGACTCGAAAAATTGGATTCCACAAAGCAGCGGGGATAATAACCTGGAGCTGTTCGCCATCGAAAATGTGCTATCCTATATTCGTAAACAACTTTCCGCCAAGGGGGGATTAGCTCGAATCGGTCAGATAGAAAACCATTTTACCCTCAACTGCCGAGATCCCAAAGTTTATCACGAGTGCAAATCACATACGTCTCGGATGAGTCGTCGCCGACGGAAAATACCTCCGGGGTACACCTGTCTTATGATTGACGGAGAATTTTACGAACTTTATTTACCCAAGGCCATTAAATTTCGTCGACATTCCTGTATCCGGGCCATTGGGTCGGACGAACATACTTCTCGATTGGTGCGTGACACTACGCATTCACTCCAGGAATTGTTGCAGCATAGTGGTCCCGCCACGGCGACTACCTCCCGTGAACCTTCCTTTTACGTTCCATCGCCTACCACCCATTCGGACCAGATTGAACCGTCAATGCCAGACGTAATGGGACCGAATCAACGGCAGCATACCATTCCGGCTACGGGGATTATGGGTACTGCTTCGACTACGACCGGGGTGACTAACCTTGGGGATCATTTTAGTTCAGGGGTTAACGAGGCTCCTCAGTTATCTACTATCGAGGAGAGTCTACCACGGCCGCCTCCCACCTCCAACGTGAGAAAGTCCCGACCCCCTGATTCCTATCTAGGTTCGGCACCAGGCCCCGTGCGGCAGTTGGCCACTTCGCCGGAAGTAGAAGGGGCAACAACGCTAAAGCAGTTGGACAACCGTCTACAAGAAGCGGCTACAGAGATGAACGAAGAACCGGTCGGACCTGAAGAAAGTCGGTCGGCCCAATACCTCCGTACGGCACCCGATCCCAACGTTACCAAAATCCCCCACCACTATCCTTCTGTCAACTTTGCAGGGAAGGACAGGGAGGATATGGCACGTAATGTCACCCAACGTTCGACGGTGGACAATACCTACTTTGCCAGAATCGATTTTAATATGCCTGTGGACAATACTAGTATGGGCCCAGTGAAAAATAACGTTGTGGAGCCGGCCACCATCGTTACCCCACCAGGAACACCTGTTGGCAAGTACGCTAGTAAGGCAATCTAGTGATTTATCTTGATTATTCCCTTTTCACAGTTTTTCACTTTTCCCACTGTGTTGAATAATTATTTAGAGTTAATACGTTACTTGTCCTAGTACAACAGGAGGGTGATATATTGAGCGTAGATATTAGAGGTGTTAATGTCTGGCTGGACCAGAATCATATGGATCGCTGCGTAGATTTTGGCTTGAAGTACGCTACGAACGTTATCTTTGCGGTTACTTTTTTTTTTCTAGATACTTTCGGTTTACCGTGTTACTTTGCCCTGATTTTCTTTTAATTTCATATTAATAAATATACAGCCATAAGTGCGCATTTGAACAGTGGAAGGTGTTCGAAAAAAAATGTTGGAGATTGAATAATCCAGAGCCTTATGTAGTGTGACTATTATCACCTGTTTACCAATAGGCACTATGCGTGAGTAGTGGAAGTTTTTGTTCATTCCTTGGCTTGCCCGTTACCTGTTTTTTTTTCCTTCCCTTTGATGCTGAAGATACTTCAGTATCGTTTAATTTCTCACATTTTCGTTTATAGTTTCTACCCAACTGCCCAATTCTAACTACGGTATACCGGGCTATGTTGTAACACTGCCTCACCTGTATATATTACATACCGAGTTGGCCATGTCATTGTCACCCACCGCAATTCCAGGTGGTAGCCGACCGCTCGCATCTTCAGGTGTACCTGCTCCTCAGTCAATGCGGGATCGCAAGGCCACCTTTCGGCAGCAATTTATAGTCAAGTCAGTTATTGGGCTGTGGGTAATCGCGTTGCTAATCAGTGGTACTTATTTGTTTAGCAAAGGCTTTCTTCTCACGCGGTCCACCTTGGTGGAAACCAGTCACTGTGCCCATTTACCCAGCCACGATATCTCCGATTCCCATTTCCCTAATACCAGCTGCTGGTATCCCGCGAGTTACCAACGGGCACTGGTGGTTGTTATCGATGCATTACGGTTCGATTATATTTTACCCGAACACCTGCCCGACTCGTCCACGGACACCGGCTGGGAGTTTCTACGGGACCCTACTCAGTACGACGCACGGTATCTGGAGCACCAAGTGCTGGGTAGGAGTTGGCCCCACCCCTACCATCATGGAAAATTACCAGTTATCGAGCGTTTATTGTACAAACAACCTACACATAGTCAACTGTATCGCTTTATGGCCGACCCACCTACCACCACTTTACAGCGGTTAAAGGGTCTCACCACGGGTACCCTGCCGACATTCATCGACATGGGGTCCAATTTTGCGGGTTCTGCAATCGACGAAGATAATTGGTTACACCAATGGTTTACGCAGTTACAGGAGCAATATCCCGTGACTGAAAATGGCACCCTGACTGGAGAGCAGTCACCCCCGGTGATGTTTATGGGCGACGATACCTGGATGTCGTTGTTCCCCGATATTTTGGAATCCCCTTGGGCGACCGCTTATCCATACTCCTCCTTTGACGTGTGGGATCTGCACACGCTGGACAATGGGGTGTTGGACCGTCTGGGTGACATTCTTCCTGGCTTTCCTGGCGAGAATTTAAAGCAGTACGAAGGGAATTCTGAACCATGGAAGGATTCACCCTCTAGCTTACTCACAGCTCCCACGCTGTCGAGTGAGAACCCGTCGTGGCGGTTGGCTATAGCTCATTTGCTAGGGGTGGACCATTGTGGTCATCGTTACGGGCCCAATCATCCGGAGATGGCCAGAAAATTGGGACAAATGAACCGTATGTTGGAAGAAATTATCCGGATAATGGACAATGACACGTTATTGATAGTGATGGGTGACCACGGCATGGATCCTAAGGGCGATCACGGTGGGGATCATCCGCTCGAGTTGGAAGCCGGGTTATTTATGTACAGTAAGGGAACTCCGCTAGTTCCCTGGAGGGCCGCTTCGGGTCAACCCGACAGGCATTCACTCGCTAGGGCGTTGGCTCAAGTGGATAGTCAAGTGGATGAGTCATCGTTGGCCAATTATGTGTATGGGTTAGACCGTAATATTTACCGATCGGTAACCCAGGCGGATCTCGTCCCGACATTATCGCTATTACTGGGTTTACCCATCCCGTACAACAATTTGGGAGCTATTATTCCCGAGCTCATATTTAAGTCACAGGGTAACATCTCTGAGATTAACAATTGGACTCATCTCTTACGGGCGGCCCAGCTCAACTGCCATCAGATTCTTCGTTATGTGGACACCTATACGTCCTATTATCCCGCCTCGGCTCTTCCCACCGAGCAGCGAGATCATATTCTAGAGCGTTTGCAACGAGCTGACCAAACGATACAACGGTTGATGGAGGGTGTCCAGAAAGAGCCAAGCTCCGCCGAACCACAAACGTGGATTTCTGAAGCGGAGCAGGCCCTGGCTGATTACCTTGTGTTCTCCCGTTCCGTCCTAGTGACCTTCCGCCAACGTTGGGCCCAGTTTGACGATAAATTGATGGGTGCCGGACTGCTGGTCCTGTTGGCGGCATGTTTGGCGCTGGGCTCCAATATCGTACGGGTTAACCGGGCTGATGCTTTTGCATTAGCCATTGAACATTACGAGTTCCTCGTGTTGGGGTCACTGTTGGGTTGTATTATTGCCCTGGTCGGCTTTGTACGCTGGTCCTGGATACCCCTGGCTTGGCGCACGATGTTGAACGTATTACTCGGATCTCAAGATTTCACATTAGTGGATCTCGGGTTAACGGGTACCTGCATTGGCTCGGTGGTTGGTTGGTGCTTTGGTGCCCATATCAGCCGTTGGTTGGAACCTACATCGGCTGCCAAACTTTCGGTCAACCCCCCAGATACTGTTGAACAAGGGGTAGCCCGATCGCAGTGGTTAGACTGGGTTGTTACTGGGGCCGTGTTCGCAGGCCATGTCAGTATATTTGCGTCCAACAGCTTTGTGGTATTCGAAGACCACGTGGTGCGTTTCCTTATCCAGAGCTTGGTAGGATATTGGGTGTTTAGAGCCTTTACCATTACGAACCCCTTAGTACGGAACCGCACTCAACGGTACGGCGTTCTTTTATTGCTACTCACCCGGCTTACGTCGTACGTTACGGTGTGCCGGGAAGAACAGGCACCATACTGTATATCCACATTTTACGCCTCACAAGGTTCTACTGTATCGGCTCCGTTCGCAACTACGGCCCTTTTGGCCGCGGCGGTGATTTTCCCTTATTGGCTCACACGCCAGGCTAATCAGGACAATAATCTACACGGTTTGGCACCCGTGTGGTACCGCTTCGGAATGCGAGGGGTCTTGTTTTTGGCAGCATGTTATTGGACCATTGACACTTTAGAGGGCCAAGCAGTTCTTACTGAGGGCACCACAACGGCTCCCACCTCATCTTCGTTCGTACTCGGACTCGTTGCGGAAATTTTGGGTCCGCTGAGCACGTTGGGTAACTGGCATACGGTGAAACTGATCTTAGCCCGTCTGGTGATGGGCCTCGGATTGGTGGTAGCTCCCTTGGGTTGGATCAAACTGCCCTTTACGGTCGACGTAGTGCTTCCTCCCACTGAACTTGGTCCAACGACGGGTTCCACATCCGATACGGTGGAGGCAAGTCGAAATTTTACCGTGGTGGGGATTCCTAATATCTATGGCAGTAGTTACTTGTTGTTAGTGACGATGGTGTTTACCTTTGTAGTGCTCGTACAGCAACCCATGGGAGGTCTGATGCTTTATATCATGTTTTTCCAGCTATTATGCGCTCTAGAGTTTTTCATCGCATTCGATCAAGTCCCAACATCTGTCGACAAGGGGCCGGTCACTCTCACATTCTCCCCCTTGTTACTCAGGGTAGTACAGACCTTACTGTTTGGGTTGCTGAGTTGGCACTACTTTTTCGCCACAGGCCACCAAGCCGTTATTTCTAGTATACAATGGTCCACTGCCTTTGTGGGTCTCTCCCGAATGCATCTAGTGTTGTCAGGAGCCCTGATCATTGTAAATACCCTAGGATCCTTTATACTGACCGCACTAGTATTGCCACTAGCCGTTCTCTGGCGTTTCCCTATTGACTCACCACGGTCGAATACCACTTTAGCCAGCCGCATTGGCCAGTGTACCTATCTTTACCTACTTTACCACACCATTTTGTTGGTATTCTCCGCACTCTTTGCAGGACATTTCCGCCGTCATCTTATGGTATGGAAAATCTTTGCGCCACGGTTCATGCTCGCGGGACCGGTGGTGGCGCTGACCGCAATGGTGTTGGTCTTTCTGACCGCCGGTTGGGTGACCTACAAAGTTGTCCGGGATAACAACCGGCTACTTACGCTCTTGGGCAACCTGTAATCGTTATCATCAGGTAAAACTTACTGCATTGGTAACGTTGCTCTCTAACCTTTAGAAAAAATCATCAGCTCATTTCTAATAAAAAAATGTATTTAATCAGGACTCGGGTTCTTCAAGATATTCACACTTGTTTTTTTATCACAATGGCAGTGGGATTTCGCTTGCCTTTAATACACCAGGAGTAATATGATGCTATCCAATTGAGCATGTATGGTCATGGCAGCGCTCTACTCCAGGTCCTCCTTGGGTGGTGGCCCACAGGGTTGAATCATTTTCTTCGGAGTGGTGTAATAGGATTTCCCGATGCCAACAGATAATACGATAAACGTAAACACATTTTATAAATAATATAACAGTTCATGATAAGTGTTAGTTAATTGGGTCTAATGCCGGTGCGGTTTTCCGCTTAAACTATTGCTAGAATTCACGATTGTGGTTTAAATTGACAACACCGGTTCTTTGTCTCACTTCTTGCATCATTGGCTTACCTCTAATAAATTGAGACGGCACCGTCCGAGGCTCTCATTTTCCACCACGGCTATCCAACGTATAAGATTAGGATGACTCGCTAGTGAGGCGTAGGTGTCGCGACGTTGGTTTGACACCCATTGGCTGGGAATAAGGAATGTGTGAAAAGTTATGGACAGTCGCAAACATATTCAACGTTTAGCTATGGTGAACACATAAAGTAGCACCTTTGTATAACCACAGGCAGGTGTTGTTTACCGTTTTCTTACCCTAGCATTCCATAGTACTACTTCAGGAGATTCCATTAATACGATTGACCAGTGAGTGCACTTACTGCTGAGTGGTGTCGGTGTGGCCAGTACCCGTGTACTTCGCTTGAAGGGCTTGTGAATAACTCATGTCTGTCTACTATATAAAGGAAAATATATGAATAAAAGGTCGGTGACTGGTATACCATCATTGTCAGGGGCCATTGTGTCTTGCAAGTTCATATTGGTCAAAACATCATTCCTAAAGCTTTTCATCACTTCCTTTTTTTTTAAAAAAAAAAATAATAATCTGCAAGTGAGCGCTTCAATATCTCTGGTGGGCTTTTTCTTTTTTCGTGTGGTTGGTTTCATTGTACTGCTCTGCTGGGTTCCTCAACAGATTCACTTCCCTCTTTTTTTTTCACTCACACTTATTTAGCAAAAGTGCCTTTTCTCTTTGATTGCATTTAAGCTATTATCCACCATGAGTACCGAATCGACCCAACCTGACACCCTTCCAGAGACCGTGAACGATGTCAGTTCACATACTACGCCACCTCAGGAGAAACTCACAAAGAAGCGCCTGAAAGCACTGCAATTCCGGAAAAAAGTAGCAATCGAGAAACAGAAAAAGGATTTCAAGCCCGAACCCGAGCCGGAAACGAACGACGCAGCTGAAAGCACTGAGCCCCAGGAAGCATTAGAACCCGCCACGACCACCTCACCGACCCTTTCTTCCAAAACGAAATCCAAAACGGTGCGTCACATTCTATTCATCGGCAATTTACCATATGATATCACTCAAGATGAACTTGCCAAGCATTTCCACAACCTATCGCACGCTATCCACGATATTCGACTGGTCACTGATCCCGACACCGGCAAAGGCAAGGGTTATGCCTTTCTAGACGTAACATCCCAAAAGGCCTTTAAAAATGCACTCGCACTTCATCACTCCAAACTACGACAACGGCGGATTAACGTAGAACGGACCTCCAAAAAAATGGAACCCAAAAAGCGCCGAAATCCTCGCAAAGATTATCAAAATTCAGTGCGTATCAATAGCCGTTAACTACCTTTTCGCTTTTGGAAGAGGTGGTAAGGAATTAGTTTACTGTCATATTGAAAGTGAATTGTCATTCTTTCCCATTGGACCTGGGATGAAAACCCTTTCACTAGTATGTAGCTGCTATTAGAATACCAAATAAAACCCAACCTGCCTAAACATACATTGGGTGTGCAAAATTCCCTTTAGATCCAGCATACTTGTCTTGGTTCCTGTTAGTCTTGCTTATTGAAATGCAGCTGACAAGAGGAGGAGTAGCACACCTTCTGGTTGCTTAATCTGCGTTGTTTGAGAGACGACTTGGTTATTGATTCCTCATAATGGTCCCACATGTATGGCAGGCGAAATCCAAAGTAGGCATGATAGTGAACACGTGATGTCAACCTCAGCGGTGACACATGCAGGTCAACAGAAAGGCGGTGAAAACCTGAAACTGTTTGTGATAGATTTTGTAGGTGAGAATGTGGGAGCCAAGTAAGAAAAAGGCATAGATCACTTTACATATTACTTGTGTTTCGATTTACTAGTTTTCTTCAATTATAGTCATCTCCTCCAATTTTATTACATTCTGTATATCCCTCCCCAATACACCCCACCCACGAGGTTTACTTTGTTTGTACGCCATGGACCCACAAGAACTAGAAGGGTACCGTGACCAACTGAAACAAGTTGAACTCCTACTCAAAGAGGACCCATCCAATGCGGATTGGTTAAAACTAAAGTCAGATCTGGTGGAAATTATCACGTTGAGTGAAGGTCTATTGAAACCGCCCGCCAAAGCCACTGGCCAACCTGAGCTAGGTAAGCTTATTGGGACGAGTAAAGTACTCGCTGAAGTCCTTCTCTCTCGCCAATTTTACCCCATTCTTGGGTTTCTCATAAATGAGAATTATCTGCCATAAATACAAACTATGGTTGATGTAGTGTGAAAAATATATGGCCCAGACTAATAGTCAGCGATATATGATGGATACTGGATGCTAATTCTATACCACACGACTTTTTTAACATTCCCCCACCTCATTTCATATCTCCACACGTTTTAGAGTCTATATCGTGGAAACCAGGTGATAAATGTCTTGCTAAATGGTCAGTGGATCAACAGTTCTATGAGGCGGAAATTCAAACCACCACGCCCCAAATTACGGTTCTTTTCACGGCATGTGGTAACACTGACGTTGTCACTCTTAACGATTTAAAGTTTTTACCCGAGGATCCCCGCCACCCCTATGGATCCTTCACGACACATTCCGCGGACACATCACTGACTCCTTTGAGAACACACAGTACGGTAAGCACCCCAGGCTCCACCAAGGCCGAAGCGACAACCCCACACAACTCAACAGCAACAGCAACAGCAACTGCCACTGAACCCAAGTCAAAAAAGCGAAAACCACAGAGTAGTTCAGCATCGGGTCCCAGTAAAGCCAAGTTGCAAAAAGACCGGCAGAATTCATGGCTAGACTTTGTCCAGAAAAAGGGCAAAAAGAAGAAAGCTGCTTCGGCGATCAACACGCACTCTATATTTGCTTCTCCCACTACCACCCAGGGTAAAGTCGGGGTGGTTGGAAGTGGCCAACCGATGACCGAATTTAAAGGACGTAACAAACATGTCTATCGTCCTGTTGACTAGCCTGTCACTAATCATATTATGTATCATACAATGGCAGCATAAGGCCATATTTATATCTCTCTATATTTTTTTCAATTTTTTATATGAAACCCAATGGAATGAATAAACCAGACAAAATTTCAACTTGAGATCATGAGATGAATGAGTTTTAGTAACTGATCAGTAAAATTGCAGAGTGAAATTTCAAGGTGACTGGCCATAAAAATAGGTGCATCCAGATGATTCCTTACACTGTAACGGAATCGAAGAGGATCACATATTAAGGACTTAATGAGTAGATTAGTATCTAGAATATTTATGTGTATCGCACATGGAGAAATTTATCCTTTTGGGAGGAAGCCCCACTACGTAACTGTTTCACCTTAATAGTGAGGCTTAGAAATTTTACACAGACTCAGATTGGAGATGAATAGTTTTACTTGGAG
>JAOPJG010000541.1:0-21828 GCA_027478255.1 Dispira simplex | reverse complement strand
TGAAATACGGAACACCAGAAGTGGCACCTGTCGCTGTCCGACAAGACCATCTACGGACGCCTCTCCCTGTTTCGGTTATTCACCTTATCCGAATGGGTTCAGAGTCAGTGCGCCCGATAATAACGAACTAGAACACAAAGCTATAATAAAATCGAAAGAGACTGGCACCCTTTACTTCTCACCCAGTCCCAGCTTGGTGATTCCCATGTAAATTTTACTCGTCTGGGAATAAGGAATGGGTCATTTGCATGAAACGAGGTAATACTGCTGAGAGACCTAGTTTTCTGGGACTCATGGGCAGTAGAAAGTCTAGTGCATGTGTATGTACATATATGTATATGTGTACATAAACGATAATGTAGAGAATTGCGTTCATATTAATATGAACCAATTCGACGTATTGTCATTATAACCATCTCCACCAGTGTAGCCTCTGCTAGTTCCTTCCATAATACCACCGGAAACGCTGGGAGGGGGGAGTGAAAATTCCAGGAAATTATACCGATAAAATTTTCCGTTTCAGTGTGACGCGACTAGGTTAAAGAATAACATAATATTGAATAAACATGCTACTTACTCAATGTGGACCTTGTCGTAGAAGCAAAAGAAATTCGAATTATATATAAAAAAACACGAATTACAACTCGCGGAGCACTCCCTTAAGAAAATAGCACTAACGACTGTGTAGAACTACCCAAACTAAGCATCGACCGTGGGGTAGCATGCACTGAACTCCACAACGCCAAACAACAACTCCGAAAGCCCCACCGATCACGGTAGTTATAAATAGCGAAAGACCGTACTAAAAAGAGAGAAACAACAACAACATCTAAAAAAAAGCGGAAATCGAAGAAATCACTCTGCTATTCGTGCCGGGATAATACATCTTTATAGGTGCTTCTTTGACAAAAAGACACTCCACAAACAACGTCAAGGGAAAAAAAGGGGGGAAAGAATGGGACACACTTGTGTCAGGGTCTTACAGGACTCTGCAGATATTCCGGAACAGATTGATGTTTTTGGGGAATTTCCTTGCGACCAAATTTCTCCCGACAATATAGAGAAAGGACGTATTTCACTCTGCCAGATTTTTTTTTCAACGCTAGAGTGAATACCGCGTGATGTTCTTTGGCAATGAATAAAAATTGTCGGACACCTTGGGATATGATCCAGAGTCTCATTGGTATAAAAAAGTGATGTAAAGCCCTGTACGACCATACGAAGAAACCATGGCCAAACAAACCATGATGTCGCCACTTTTGGTGCAAAGTTCGCGAGCGGCGTTCTGCCAATCTCCTTCCCCTTAGCATATTTGGGCACCACCCCCAACCCGAGCGAACGAGGGGAAATCCCCACTCACTATAATTCGTTATCAAATGTCATCCCGTCTGGCCCCTTAATGCCAATAATTTAGTACATCCCAGTCCCTGAAGTGACCTGCTAAATCGAAACTCCCCAATTCTATAGATGTTTTAATTATATATATATATATTAATGGTCCAGTTGCTGGGGATATGGCCGCACCTGATGTGATGACATTAAGATTACATGTGAAATTATTCGTTCTCAGTCACTGTTAATATAGGTCGAATGACATGGTGTACAGTCACTCATTTTCAGAAAAATTGCTAACTGGAAAGAGAAAAAGAAAGTGTCCAAACCAGTGCGCACCTACAGGGCTATAGGCCAAAAGGTGGGTATCTAATAAATAAAGGCCACTATACCTCTCAGGGGTTAGTTGTCAATTATTATTTCCTATATATGTGGATTAGGTAAAAATAGTATACCAACTCAATAACAATACATTTAAAGCAGACGGGGGGTATCTCGCTCCATAACACAATTCGTTATTATTAAAACTATAAAAATATTCTAAATCTTAGCATCGACTTTTAATCGATACAGGGATGATTTCGACAGGTATGCAGTCTCTTTGTCCCTCCCATATTTTTATTCTCGGAAACTCAGGTGGTGAGGAAAGACAGCCCCACTATGTAAGGCTGGATGTCACCTGGCACAGGGTGAATATTCAGAAGCGCTTAGTTTGTGACCCTAAAGTTTTTTTTTCTCCAAACGCTACTCTGCGTTAGGACTATAGGTATCAAAATGGTGTGAACTTTTATTTGTACTAGTGCTAGAGACACGTATACTACTCTTGACGGTCGTGCCCGCTATTCAGTGCAACTGCTAAGCGTATAACATCTCCGCTCACATCTGTTGAACTGCTTGGGCAGTTAGACCAGAGGGTGAAGAGTCACATGATACACCCTCCCCAATAGTGTCTTGAGCGTGGGGGAGGGGGTAAATTCTGGGCCTAATACTGCCATACCCACCATCCACACCAGCGTACCCAGTGGTTTTACATGGTGCGGACTCGGTGTTCCAGCCATCCCGATCAAAGACAAACGCAGCTGGCCGTATCTGTTAATTTCACAATACAATCGGTAACACTGCCTGCCTTTTTGTTTCGGTGCATTTCCCTTCTCCCATTAGCTCGTTTATTATTTTTCACTCTACCGGGAGATTCAAGGTCTATTGTGAGTAAACCTCTGTAGTACCGTGTATATCGTTCACTGCTTCTTCACTTTTGATTACCTGACACAAGTCCTTCACCATGTCGTTGTACCGAGCGGTTACGAATATGATCAAGGCGGGCCCCCGCGAGAGTTTTCGCCAGATTATGCGTTTGGATGAGGTGAAATGCGGAACTCTCATTGGCACGGATCGGTATGGAAACCAGTACTACGAAAACCTGAAGGAGAAATTCTGTAAGTAAGGCCAGTAAATGGTGAGAATAGATATAGTATATGTGGTCTATCAGACTAAACAAATGTGGGTTTACTTGTTACGGAAGGTAAAGGTCAATTTGTCCTCTAGCTAACCCCATATGACGTGACTAGCGTGGAATGTGTCAACATAATGGACCGTTTTCTCGATACATGTGTATAACGTGCAGTGCGTGACCGCTGGGTTGTCTTGGCCCGTAGTGACTACGATGCCACACAGATTCCCGCGGAGTGGCACCAGTGGCTACACAAGCTGAACGACAAAGATCCCAACCAGACCACGCCTCGTCCTTACCGTTGGATTACCCCAAAGCACGTCGAAAATTTAACCGGTACTAGTCAGGCTTACCAAACGTATAATACTACTATTCCTAAGGTTAGCAGCTGGGTCCCGGAAGTCAAGGCTCGGGGATTTTAACAAGTGTCGATGGAATAGAGTCGTGAGTTCGATATGGGTGGATATATCAGTTTAATGTAACCCATGTAGCCTGGCCTTTTCTACTTTGATATATTTATAAGTGTGTGCAAAATGATTCCCATGTTTTAAAGCCGTTTGGTGTATCGCGGTCAGCAGAAATCTCTAAATCAATACCGACTACGTAAAAGTCGGCTTTTTTGGCTTAGAATAAACAGGTTAACCAAGCGTATATTTTTTGTTTAGATGGCAATATCTGTCATCCTTGCCATTTATATCACTCACTGGTAGTGGAAACTCCATCCATTCCAAAATTCGCCCATCTTATGTACATTCCGTTGTGACTTTGGTAGTCCTCACGTGATCGGACTAGCACATGATTCGGGCACCTATCACACAGTGAATAGACCCCATGAACGTAACAGAGCCGCTCTTGTTGTCGAGCAAAGACCATAATAAACCTGTTGGTGTGCCCTCACTTACAGCGAAGTTTGTATACTCTTTTTTTTTTTTTACTCTCTCTATTCTGGATAGTTATCTGCATCTTGAAAGCCGCTGTATTGCTTTATCGTCTTTCGAATTCTCACTGTAGTGGAAATTTACCAGAGCTTGACTCGTTTCCTTCTTGTTAACTAGTATTCGCCAAACATGTCGACACGCAAAAAGGTCCTTTTGAAGGTCATCATCTTGGGGGACAGTGGAGTTGGTAAAACCTCGCTGATGAACCAATACGTGAATAAGCGCTTTAGCAACCAGTACAAGGCGACCATTGGTGCGGATTTTCTAACCAAGGAATTGGTTATTGACGAAAAGTTGGTAACGATTCAGATTTGGGATACGGCGGGTCAGGAACGTTTCCAGAGTCTCGGGGTGGCCTTTTACCGAGGAGCTGACTGTTGTGTGTTGTGCTATGACGTAAATAATGCGCGCTCGTTTGAAACGCTGGACAGCTGGCGTGACGAATTTCTAGTTCAGGCGAGTCCACGGGATCCCGAAAATTTCCCATTTGTCGTGCTGGGGAATAAGATTGACCTCGAAGACTCGAAACGTATGGTGAGTCAACGACGGGCGATGAATTGGTGTCAGTCCAAGGGAAATATCCCCTACTTTGAGACTAGCGCCAAGGAAGGTATCAAGGTGGACGCGGCGTTTGAAACCATTGCGCAAAATGCCTTAAAGAAGGAAGCGGAGAACGATCTATACAACGATTTCCCCGAACCGATTAGAATCGACCAGGATGCGACTCGTGACCCGGGTTGTGCTTGCTAGATTCTATACCACCCCGGCGACATCCTTTACCTCACTTGTCTCGTTCGCTTGGTTCGACCTGATTTAACCAAGGGCATTGTTGGTGTTAATGGTTAGGCGTTATCATTTGATGTGCTGTATTTTATGGAGTGGTCGCCAGTTTCTCTGTTTTTCTTTGCGTTAGTTATCACACTTTTGTCCATGAATTCATCCGTTACTCTTTTTTATACTACTTTTTAGTACTTTTTCTTTTAATCAAACAAACCAGTCTACTAGGCACATTGCTCTAACGTATCAAGGCTGTTTCCAATGAATACGAGATGTGTGACCCCTCACTGTTATTATTATTCTGGCCTGTCTCTTTTCACACTAACATTTCACACCGCGGGCATGTTTGGTTGTTATCCCTGAGGCGAGTGAAACAATTGTGCAGTTGATGATTGATGTATTGCCTGTGCAAAATTATTTTTTCATTGCAACTCGTAACTAGTAATAATCAATTCCCCATTCCAATTGCGTATGCTAGTTAATGTGATGCCAGTTTCAAAGAATGATTCCCCGAGGCTGGATTAGTTGTGAGATGTACGCCAGTTCCAAGGGCTGAATGATTTTAAAAACAGGAAGTGGGGTTTCCAGCTATACTGAAATATAAGGGTTACCCAAAGTAAATTAAGAGTGTAGGATATCCGACCATGTCATCTGGCCCAAATGGCCAAGACCACCCATGCTGCTGTGTAGCTCACCGGATTTCTTCCGTAAGCCATCACAAAGTAATTAGAACATGAAGTCCTAACTATTTGTCAGCCCTTCCTGTATTTTTTTTATAAAAAAATCGGGTTTTTATCACCACTCTGCATTCTACTGTGGTGCCTGGGAGCGTTAGGTCAGTGGACTACCAACCATGCTTTTCATAGCCTTGGAAAATAAAAGGTGAGACACCTAGTATTCTTCCCCACAGATACAGGTCAGGTAGGTGCTTTTCGCTGTTTATTGTTACCACCCGAACATCAGGGAATATTTGTGGATTCCTCAGGCTAATTGTCTCGTGTTACATCGTTTGGTAATTATTTTCTTGTGCATTCGTACATGTATCAATTTTACACCTTTTCTATTTCCACTTGCCATAACCGTGCCGTTACTGGGTGACCCTATGCTTTCGCAATTGCACCATCAGGGAAAATAAACTGGGAAAAGTACGGTAGACGAAACTAGCGCATTGCTACTCGGCGGCATCCACAGCCCTTTGCTCATTTCATTTGACCTTTTTTTTCGGTTCTGATTCCGCTCACCGTCCACAACCACCAGTTCTTCGGTATTCCACGCAACGTTCTGTCTCTATAGTCCGTTGGTCCACTTACTGTTCCTGCTGACCTACACTTGGCTGCGTACCCAATGGCACATTCCCTTGGTCCGGCCTGGAAAGTTAACCTCGAGCGACGTCTAAGTCTTCGGGACGCCCAAGTGACTGGTCATACATCCCTGATTCATCAATGTAAGTCACCCTGTTGTATTCTCCCTTGGATATTTATAATAACCACTACCCTCCACTCTCATATTGCTTTGAAAGAATATTACTCGGATGATAGGTGATAAAATTAGGAGACAATATCGTGGTATCTACGCAATCAAATGGTGCGATAAAACGATTTGATACCTTTCACTAATTTATAAATCTGATATAATGGCTACTTGTCTAATTGATCACTTTGTCACCGATGAAACTATATCACGGTAATGCCGGGAACACCATGTCAGACGCCGAGTTGTTGCAACATAATATCGAAATAACCAAGGCTCATACTTCACTCCAGCGAGAACACCATAAATTAAAATTTGACCACAACAATGTCTCCAAACTTCGCGAAACTGCCAACACCGACATCCAGGGGTTTATGGATACCCAACAACGGATGGCCGATTTAGAGTGGAAAATTACTACGCTCAAGGATGAACGCAGCGAGTTTTACAAGACCCAAAGTCAAAACGCTCAAAAACTACTTGACCTCACTAACGAACTTCGGAAACGCGAAGAACAATGGCGTACGCTACAGGCCGAACATAAGCATAGCTTGGCCGAGTTTACTAAAGCCCAGAAAACTTTGGAAGATTATGTCCATTTGGTCAAGGAAAAAGACGGCATAATACAAATTCTCCAGGACGAGATGACGGCTTTACAATTGGAGTTGGTGACCAAGGAAGAAAAACTCAAGAAAGTCGAGTTTGAAAACAGTCAATTGGTCGAACGGTGGTTACGCAAAATGAACGAAGAAGCCGAACACATGAATCAGGCCAATCACCAAGCCGAAGCCGTACGGAAACAATACGCCGAAAGTGTATCCACCGAACAACTGAGCGAGTGTCTGGACGACGAACATTATTTTGGATTCGCCCGTAAACTAAGCGACGCTAACCGAGCCTTGACTAGATTGCCCACGCATGTATTTCGAGAATTGGAAAATATTCACGGTGGTGAAGTTCATACGTTGCATATTTCCCACGATGGCGCATTGTTGGCCACCGGGGGTCAGGACAAACGTGTCAAGATTTTCGATAGTAAAACGGGTAGTCTTCGGTACACATTGAATGGGTGTTTGCAATCAGTTTTACACGTGCGGTTTAACCCTACCGACGAGATGATCCTGGCCACATCCAGTGACAATGCCGTCCGGGTGTGGTCTTTAGCTACGGGTCGTATTGTCCACACGTTGACGGGTCATATTGGTAAAGTGGTGGCGGCGGAATTTGACGGTGAGTCCCGTAAAATAGTGTCCGTCAGTCATGATCGAACCATTAAAGTATGGGACTTGCTTCGTGGGTATTGCACCAAGACCATTTTTTCCATTTCCAGTTGCAACGACCTAGTTCTTACGGATCCCCAAGCGGCCACCATCGTGACTGGTCATATCGACAGCGTCATCCGGCTATGGAACATGACCACTGGGCATTGTATCCGGGAAGTAATCGGCGTTCACGATGCCCCCGTGACTTCTTTGACCTTGTCTCCAGATGCCAGCGTCTTATTAAGTAATTCACGCGATAGCACCCTTAAACTGTTGGATACTACAACTTTTGAGGTTACCCAGGTGTTTAGCGCCGAAGGTTACCGACCCGGTTCGAATTGGTCTCGGGCTTCGTTTAGTCCCGACGGGCGTTATGTGGCGGCGGGGTCCGCTGACGGAACTATATACATTTGGTATAGCCAAACTGGTGAATTGCGATCCAAAGTCAAGGAACATACCACCCCGATCTGTGCGGTGTATTGGGACGCGACCGGACAGTTGTTTTACAGCGCCGAGAAAGACCAGTTGGTCTGTTTTTGGGAATAAACGCTCACAATCCTTTATGTATATTAAATTTGACCATAGTGCAAATTCCACGAGCACTAACAAATACCACACCTTCTCTATATCGTGGTAAATTCTAATCGTCTGGTATAATGAAATAATGTCGGTTTACCTTGGGAAATGCGAAAGCAGGTTCGTGGTGCCATTATAATGATATTTATTTGCGTAGGAGGAGGGGAGGGCGCATAATCTTAACGAATGCTTGCGTTGCGAAATAACAGTAAACGAAATAAAATGACAAAGACATGAATAGCTGGATAGGAGAACAGGGCGAGTACCAATCCTATAAGGGAAGACGGTAAAGGAAAAAAAAGGGGGGAATTCAAGGCACCAAAAACATTCCGAATGGAACACTCCCGCTTATCATCTCCTCAAATTATAAACCATCTTTTTGTAAAAGCCACTCGATGGCGGAGTGTACATCTCCTCCTGCTGCCAACAATGCCCGGATATTAAGCGTTTGGTTGGTGAATCCCATACTTTCCATCATCTTTAGCTGTGTTTCGTATTGCTTTTCCAGTCTAGATAGCCCTGAAGAATCAACAGGATTATCGAGGGTTTGACTGGAAGGTTGTGGCGGAGTGCTATCCACGGACGATCGGGAATCGGATACCGACAAGGATGTGGAGGGTTGTTCGTCGCTAGGTAGGAGTTGCGTGGTGGATGATGCTATACTATCCGATGGTGACTCACTGTTTAATTGGCGCTGGGTTTCTAGCTGACATATCGGTTGGGATGATGATGACGGAGGGGGTGGCGGTGTTTGAAAAGGAAAGGGTCGCGGAGTGACCACACTAGGCAGCGGTGGGATAGCGGGCGGAAAAGGTGATAACCAACCTCGCGTAAAAGGTGTCCTTGGACGCACTGATGAGCTACTCCCCTGTATAGGTGCAGTACTATTCAACGTATCCGGCGAACCATCCTGGCGGGATCCCTGCAAGAATGACGGACGCCACGCATCCCCTGTATTTCCTAACAAGGCGTCTAAAGCTGCGAGATGAGCAGGGCGAGGTGGGGGATACATAGTGGGCGTTACGCCAGAAGGCCGAGGTGGGGGATTACCTGAGGGAGAAGGGGAAGAAGGCATACTGGGACGAAACAAGTGTAGAGGAGAAGGAGGGGGAGGCATACGGGATGAAGTTGAAGTTTGGGGTGGTAATGGTGGCATCGCCCGGGGACCGAAAAAGGGTGGCGGTGGCGGGAACCCGGATGATCCGGGACCTGCTGTTCGGGATAACAGAGTCTGATCGGACTTGGAAGGAAGGTCATGGCTACTATTGCTAAAGGGAGAGCTTAGGGACGCACCTTCCGGTGGGGAAAGTCCCAATAACCGGAATGGGTTCGAAGGTCGGGGCGTCCATGGGTTAGGCAATGGTGACTGGTTAATATCGGACTTGTCCGGCAGGGTTACCCGCAAATCCCGCGCAAACCGGGCATTCAACTCGTCCGTCGAAGGCTTCTGGGGAGCGCACGCATTTTCCATGGGCTCCTGAAAACTTCGATACATACTCAATAGTTGGTTATAACCCCCCGGCATCATTTCCAAATTAGCCATAGCCCGGTCGTTATTCCGATGAATCTCTCGCATCACCGACGGATTCTGTGATACCAACCGCGATTGCTCCTGAGTGAAGGGATCCATGATCGCCCGGGCCATCTCGGGATTATTATCAAATAATTTTCGGATAGCCGGGTTAGCCTTGAGAAACAAGTCACGTAATTCCGGGTTGGAAAAAATATTGTAAAACATCATTTGCCCCCGAACACGTTGCAACTCAAATCGGTCATAGTCTACCGCCTTTGGGTTACCAGTAGTCGGCACTGTCGAACCCCCCGCTCTATTCTCCGGCATATCCAGTCGTCGCACCAATCGCACCGTACTACCATCCGAAATCTTGTAATGGTCAAGAGTTTGGTCCATGTCTAAAATTTTACCCGCAAAGACGAACCGCATCGCCTCAGGCGGGATGGAGGTATACTCTGTACAACGGTCCCGTAAATCGCTCATCCGGGAGGTTTCGGACATGTTTGGGACGGTAAAATAGTCACCTGTTGTCAATCGAATACGCAATGACAAGGTGCCTTCGTCAGATAAATCGCTCGACATATTCAGGAATAACCCAATGAAGTGAATGAAAGAAAAAAAAATAAGACAACAACGATAACCAAGTCAAGAATACTAAGTTGGGGAGAGCGAAAAAAAAAGAGAATAAATTGTCAAGGCTACTTGGTGAAACTAACCAAAGTGAGGGTGAGAAGCTCGGCAAGTGACCACCACAATGTTCTTTAAAATGCAGGTGAGCAATTGAATATTAAACTGACACCGTGACTTGGTGGTACAGAAACGATACCTAAACGCCCAACAGCTAAGGGATGAAGTAGGGAGAGGTAAAAAAAGAGATGTGGCTTACAAATATAAAACGTATAATTATGAATAGAGACCGTTTATCAGTCTTGAACGAGAGACATGAGGGAATAGACATTGACCAACCTATCAGGCTACTGGCTAATACGAGGAATAATAAAAGGACAGGAAGAAATAGAAGAAAGCTATTAAAAAGGGATAAAGTAAAGTGAAAGATGCGGAGTAGCCTGGTCCACTAGCTAACGAAATTCTCGACTTTAAAACAGACCGTCGAACTTACTAAAGGAATTGGGTGAAAGGTAGCCGCGGGAAGAGTTCTGAATGGAGTTGGGAGGGAGGAAGGTGTGCGTGTATGATTATCCTATAAAGACACTCCGTTGGAACCATTTACCAAGAATAATATACCCGCATCACTTATACAAGTGAGAGTTGGAGTTTAAAGAACAAGACAGACGTAACCCACGGGATAAAAAGCAGCAGCGGGGTTTTACCTGGAGGGAAACAGTGGCAGTGTCACTTTTTCCCTCTCCATACTTTTCCCCCCCTACCTCATGATAGGCCATGACCCAAAGAAGTCCGTTGGTCCCATAATCCAGTACTCGGAATTGATTAGTACTATTAAAAATTGATCGTTGGAGTTGCATGTTTCCCCATTAAAGTTCGTTTTTTCATTAAAAAGCACCCTGTCCGACCGACGGAGGCCCTGGTTGCCACCTGTTGATGAGTGTCTTGGGTTAGTCTTAAAAAAAAAACGTAGATTGAAACATATTCGACACCCGCCACATTCTGTGGCGTCGATTGATAGTTTCCCGGTTAAATTCATTGGCGATGGCTTTAGCATGAATTTTCTTTTCGTGCTCGTGCTTTGTCAGTGAATTTGTAAGGGAACATTCTGTTCATTATCCAAATTTTAACAATATAAAGCTAGTCCAAATTCTTTTGGACCACCAATTATGCCAGAGTCAAAGTAGTGACAGTGGTTACATTATCCATGACGTGTTTTATATCCGAGTAAATGGAAGTTGGGTGAAGGAGTAAATTTCGATACTGCCCATTGGTACCTCTTCGTCCACATTGCGTCCCCCCCTCCTGCCAATACCGATTAGCGTTATGTGTATCAAGCACAATTTGCAATGCTTTATGTTAATCTTGTTGTGTAAATTTGGGTCTTTCTGATGATAACTATAAAATCGAAAGAAACAAAAGGCGATAGATGATATCACACGCAAAGAACCAAAATAAATCTCGGATGTATATCCCTCTTCTCACTTTAAACTGCATCGAAAATCCCGCCATTACCTTAAAGCTCTTCGTGTTTGGCGGACGGGTCTTGTTCTGCATCACCGGTCGATGAAGAAGTTTGCACCTGTTCATCGGTGGTCGACGTGGAAGTGACCAGTTTGCGCACTTTACGTGAGGTCAATTTCTTGGTGGCCCCTTGTACCAAGTTCAGATGACCCCGGAGATCTTTGCTGAGTAATACCGGGGTTTCCGTAAGCGCTACAGGTTCCTGCTTCGTTATCATTTCCTGCAACCACGTACTAGTTCGTTCGACTTGATTCTTGACATTGTCCAGTTCCTTGCGGACAGATTCCAGTTCTTCGGGTGAGTACTTTGCGAGGTAGCTGGTCAATAAAGCCTTGGCTGCGTCCGCTGTACTTTCCAATTTCTCAATCAACACAGGGCGATGCTCGTGCTCTTCCTTGCGAAATATCACTTCGTCCACTTTCTTCTTAAAAGCAGCGTGCTTTTCTAAAAAGACCACTGTAGACGCAGTTTCCTTTTCCTCGTCGACCCATTCGATATGAGTATGAGCCTCCGCGACCAATGCCTCCAGTGCTTCAGGGGTGATGTAAGTAGCGTAGGGGGCTTCTTCCATGGTATCGATGACAAAGAACAAAAGCTTTTCGAAATTGTTGATCGCTTCGGAACGTTCCCGGCGAAGACGATCGTCCTTGTCCATCTCCGCAAACCGAGTGCGGGCGGCCGTTTTGGCGGTGGGACTCATTGCCGGTACTCCCAAAGGTTCAACGTGGGTGTCCAAAGTTACCTTGACAATCTTGAAGGGCGAAGACGGGGTCGCATCTGTGGACGAAGTGGTAGTGGTAGTTGTCGTTTCGGTCGTCTCAGTTGCTTCCGTTTCAATGGATGTGGATTCGGTTTCCTTGTTGGTCACATTGAATGCTGCTTCTGCTTTGGCCAAACTCACCAACCCACTCTCACTCATCACAAGGGACAATCTTACCTTGGGAAGGGGCTGACCCAAATCTTCAGGTGAATATTGTTCCGCAGCTTTGTTCAAGCCGGTGACGGAGACACGGCTCAACTCGGAGAAGGAAAGGTTTTGGTCGGCCAAGTAACTAATCAGAACCTGAAAGTCCTTCTGGTGACGGAACGAAAGAGCCTTGCGCGAATTCACTTCGGACCCGGCAGGGAACACGATGGTAGGTTCTACGGTATCGGTAGACACTTCTACTGGATAAGGGGCCATATCCCGCAGGATTAATTTCTTACCACGCAGCGGAATGGTCAAACTGGCGGCGTATAAAGTAGCACCCATTACAGCGGCTTCGTCCCCGTTTACACTCTTAGCAACCTTACCTTCTCCCACATGAGATTCGAGCAGTTTCAAAATAAAGGGGATCCGGACACCACCCCCCACTACTACCACCGTATCTACATCCTTCGGGGTGAGTTTGGCATTGTTCAACGCGTCGTCGATTGGTTTGGTAAATCGGGGCACAAGGTCTTGCATCAGATTCTCTAACTCCTCCCGAGTCACCTTTGTCTTAAAATCGTGTCCTTCGAGTCCTTCAATAGAACTCATGGCCTCGGTGTTGGCACTAAGAATGTGCTTCACACGGTGGGCCTCTTTAAGCAGTTTAACTCGGGCCCGGGACGATTCGAATACACTGCCTTCCAATTTGTCACCAAATTTTTTCATGAAAAGGTCACCTAGATGTTTCTGCAGCCGAGCGTCAATTTCGAAACCTCCTAGAGTGCGGTCATAGCCGAAACTCTTCATACTCACCAGAGTAGAATCGTCCTTGGGATCGGTACCCAATTTTACCAAAGTGGCCGTGGTGCTCCCAGATCCCACGTCGTAAAATATTACATTTTGTGGCTTGGCAAAGCTTTTACCCATAGCATACGTGTAAGCCACGGCTGAACCGTCGTTGACCAGAGCAATCGCGCGAACTCCCGCCAAGTCGGCAGCATCTAACACGGCCTGACGTTCAAACTGATCAAAAAAAGGTGGCACGGTAATGACAGCCTTGGAAACTAGGTGACCCGCTTCGGCGGTGGCCGTCTCACTGGCATACTGTAACTGCATGGCCAGAATCTGTTCGGGAGTATAGGCTACTTCATCCGTTTGGCGAAAGAGTGGAGTATGGCGCTCTGGATCTTCCACCATCCCATTGCTGTACCGTTCGCGGTAGGTGGCACAAGAGGGATCCGAAAAGAGACGACCCAAGATGCTTTTCACCGCGGGGTACATTTTATCCGTCATGCGAACAAACTACACAGTAAATAACGGTAGCACCAGGGAAATCGCATCAAGGTCAACCGGTCAAGATTAGCAACAAAGTCACCACCATCAATATTCATTAAAATCAACCATACGGGCCTACGTTGAACGTGGCTTGGTTATGTTGTCCTAGGGGCTTTACGTTAGGGGGACTGCTTTTCCATGACAACACGGTGTGAAGGACCAATGAAGGAGTGGCTTCTCAGGAGCGAAATAAACTAAATTACCGCTCGGAATAAATTCTACTTGCTGGCTTAGTATTACTCTCTACCCTTTACCCTTTAATCCGTCCCAGATGCCGTCCGCTCCTGTCTGGATACCCGAGTATCGAGCAGGTGTCACGATAAAAATTACAGTGGAGATGGGCAGTTGACATGGCCTGCCCCAATAACCTACTGGACGGGATGACAGCACTAGTGTATTAAACTAGACCCGATACAAGACAGACTGTATTTACTTACCTTACTGTCCGCATCAACCCCGTAGTGACGAACAAGGCCGTTAACCAACACCTGGGACTGAGTTTTACGTTTGTAGTCACGGTTAAGGACAATATCCAGGTTTTTCGCAGGCGCCGCCAGGGCGACTTTAAAAAAGTCAGTGCCATAATCGATGCCCATCACCGAACTCTGGGCCGTGGCAGGGGCGCTAAAGAGCACCCAACCGAGGATACCGATGGTTACGGTATGTAGGCGGAACCGCATTTTTTTTGAACACCGTACGCTGTATATCGAGGGGGAAACAAAAGGCTACTTGATACAGCTGGGTTTGAATGATAGGTAAAAAAATATATAAAAATAAAGCTTTTAAACAGCAATTCAATAAACGAAGGCAAAAGGTTTAAAAGGAATAGACACAACCGGGGCTTAATTACACAGACGACGGAAGAAAGCGAAAGAACCGCCGATATGGTTGGGGGAAGCTCCCAGTTTGATTTCCCTGCAATACCCTACCTATGATTCCCTCTTCGTGTTCGCTAAAGTACAGGGTCGATCTCGTTGCCCGCTAGTGATGCGTTGGCTAATTTCTATTGGAGTACAGCCCGAAGAACCTTGTTATTTCCTGGCTCTTTAGGACTTGATGCGATCACATGATTCGTTATTGAAACGGACTGGTTAGACATGGCTGTAGGAATATCAGGATCTGGGTGCTTTCCAAAATACTGTGGGTTGACCCGAGCTGGAATTCTTTGATAATGCGAATATTGATTGTCCGTTAACGATTAGGTAAAGCTGGAGCATTGGATCTAAACTAAAGTTATGTTGGAGCTATGGTGTACAATATTGATGTGCACCCCTCAACAAAGCACCAACCTTGACACTGCTTCCGTTGGGCTGGTCAAGGGAATGGGGGATCCTAGGCACCACTACATCACATGATACGACTTGTTGCACTGGGCTAACACCCCTCCCCTCCCTCATTTTTTTTATTGTGCCCAAACCCGTAGTAGTCGACACCACCTTCTAAACCGATCCAAATCGCCAGTATCATTCCCTTTACTCGTAGTTTTGTTTTTCTTTCGGTAACATTGTCGAGAGATTCCTTAAAATACTGACCATTACTCATGGCGCACCTAATAAAACAAACCGTATCACGCTGGTCCCCAGCAGGCCAATTGACATTAAGAACATTGGCCACCAAGGCTGATCCAGCCAAAGCTACGTTGACACCAGATCAGGAGACCGACCAAACACCGGATTACATTCCGGGCAAGTATGGTTATGCCCCAGGCTTTGTACCACCTCCCGGGTGGAGTCGCACGCTCAAGCCTAAAAAGCCACCCATGACCGTAGACCAACTCTTGGAACACTCTAAGCGAAAAGACAAACCTCTGCCGTCGAACGCCAGTGCGGACACCGCCTACCATTGGAAGATGCACGAGTTACGGTACAATTACCAATTGGAATCACTCTCGTTGGAAGACAAACGACGCGCTGAACAACAACAAGAACGCCAACGACGTCGTCAGGAACGTAAAGTGGCGGCGCAGGAAAAAGCCCAGGAACGGGAGGCCTTTGAAAAACAAATTCGGCAAGATCCCTTTTCAGCAGAAAATGTTTTGAATCCAGAAGGCACCACCGTACTCCGTAACGCTGATTTGGCCAATTCGGCCGTGCAACACTTTTCTACGCCGGAGGCGCGGACCCAATACCTGCAAGAGCGTGCCCAACAGCGGAAACAGAATAAACAAGCTGTGGACGAGGTTCGTCGTTATGAATTACGGGCCAAATTGGTGGAGTTGTCGTACAATGCGGAGAAATTCGTAACTCGGAAAAATATTGATAGCTATCTCGACCGCGTGCTCATGCCCACGGGGATTGATGCCACGTTTCTGGCGGACGCTGGTATAGGTCGAGACATTTACGTCAAGGAGCTCAATAACCCTGCTACTCCGAGTTACCGAATCAACGAGTTGGAGAAGTTGATGAACGGCGTCGGCGACGACGGTCAGCTGGGGGTGGACTCCTTTTTAGATCATGAAAGGACTACGAACGAAGATATGTTGTCTAATCGATCGGCATAGGAACTGTGATGGTTCTTAATTCTTCAAGTTTTTTTTTAATTGAGAAAAGTGTGACATGAACTAGCATCTATTTTTAAGAAAGATATAAAGGGAATAAAGCACAGTTAAAATGGCGTTGGCTCCGTTAATGTTTAGATGTTTCAGGTACCAGAATCGTAGCGTTTTCGTACTAATTAGATACCAATACTAACCCTTTTATTCTAACCGAGTATTGGGATCTCGTGATCGATGACCTCTTAGGAACATATCCATCCCCCCACTGCCACTGCCCAATCAAAGGATTGTCCCTAGGGTTCAGTCAATTGGTGTGAGAGCTAACTTTTTTAGTCGCCGTCTTTGGTCTATCAGCCCACTACCACCTTTAGGCTTCTCTTAAGGAAAACCAAGAGACAGGCCCTGGTATCAGCGATATTAGCCAGGAAGACACAAAGTCACCCACCACTACAACCTCTCTCGTATCAGTTCGCTATGAATCCATTTTTTTTCGATTTTGACAATAACAATTCGGGGTTGCAATTACCTTTGCTCCTTCTTAAATTAAGCCGACATTTCATCACTTCTCGCCCTTCTTAACGCTTACTGATTGGCAACATTCTACGCCACTAGCGTGAGTCTTCGGGAAAACCACCTTCCCGTTGCTGTGGTTAGTTTACTTTTGTTAAATAAACTGAAACCTACTGTATTTTGTGTATGGTGGTGTTTCTATGACTATCGATAATTCAGTTGACCCTACTCACCGACCACCCCGGAAAACCCCTACCCATGAAGATACACCCCCCGAGGCCACGCAGCCCAATCCGCGCAACTTTAAGAATACGGTGGCGGGCGCCGGTGCGGGGTGCATGTCGTCCATGGTGACTTGTCCCTTGGATGTGGTGAAGATCCGGTTGCAAAACCAAGGCAAAGGGAACGGTATTATACCTTTGTATCGGGGGACCATCAGTGCTCTGCGGCGGATCAGGGCTGAGGAAGGCATTCGTGGGTTGTACCGAGGGTTGGGGCCTACCCTGATGGGCTATTTACCGACTTGGGCCATCTACCTATCCACGTACGAGGCACTCAAGCAGGGGATTTCCCTTCGTACTCACCGAACTTTGGACCACCCGGGAGTGCACATGCTCTCGGCGTTGGGAGCAGGGGCCACTAGCTCGATAATAACCAACCCATTATGGGTGATTAAGACGCGAGTTATGACCCAAAATGACTACACAGCCTACCGCTACCGCAACACCTGGCACGCATTTCACACCATTGTGCAGCAGGAGAGCTGGCGGGGTCTGTACAAGGGTATGGGTACTAGTTTACTGGGCCTGGCGCACGTTGTGATCCACTTCCCACTCTACGAAAAATTCAAATTATGGCTTCGTACTGTACCCGGTTTCTCCAAGGCCGAGGTCCCGCCACCTCGGGGCCCGTTGACTGTATCGGCTAGTTCACCGACGGACTCATCCCCTTTACTATCAGTCCAAGCGTCCGAAATCTCCCACTCCATGTCCCTATCGGAAAACGCTCGGCCCGACTGGGAAAACTTACTTCGTACATTTCCCCCTTCACCTTCCCCTAACGAACCGGACACTGTCAACCGTCGAACTATCAACTCTCGTGGAATTCTGGTCGCTAGTGCTGTTTCCAAATTGGTGGCCAGTACTATGACCTATCCACATGAAGTCATTCGAACACGACTGCAAAATCAGGTCCAACCGCCCTTTCGTTATCGGGGAATTATACACGCCATCATCACTATTTATCGGGAAGAAGGGTGGCGGGCTTTCTATAAAGGGTTGGCTACCAATTTAATCCGGACGGTTCCTGCCAGTGCTATTACCTTGTTGACCTATGAGTGGCTCGTGCGAATACTATAAAGTACTTCGAGAAGATTCCATCCTGGAGGCTTACCTATTGTTCGAGCAAGAGATCACCCAGGGTGGTGCTATTCGGTAACGAAGGGTTCAGCGTGGCAGACATCTTTATAATTATTTATTAATTTTTTATTCTTCCCATGTACAATAACAATCGGATTTATTAAGAATATTAATGGCAATAGATAAAAGTACGTAGCTTACACGACAGCTCATCGAAGAGGTTAGCGCGCACCTGAAGTTAAACAATCGATTGTTGTGACACATATCTATCATTTAGATGCGACCTTTTTTTTTTACTCTAAAGTTATAAAATAAATATCATTTTACGCCAAAATCTATGTAGATCCACATAAGAACTAAATTTTATTTATAATAATTACCATCATTGTCAAGTACTGTGCACACCCTCTTGAACCACTCATCAAAACATCTGTGAAAATCACTTCTTTGGAGGGAACCAAGGACTTCATTATAATCTCATCATCATTGTCAAACACTCTACCCTCCAATTTTTTCTTGGTGTGCTGGAACAACCAAAAGTCACATAGTGCAAGGTCAGGGGAGTAGGGTGGTGCTTTAAGTAATTGGAGTCCAAGCTCGTCCATATGGGCCTTGCTATGGCAGGAAACATGAGGCCTTGCATTCTCCTGGTGGAGAATGATTTGGGAAGTGGGTGACTTTGGATGTGCTTTCTGCCATTCCCCAACCATTGATTTGACACAATTCTCTATGTAGTAAGAACTATTGACCTTAGTGCTACCAGTACCAAACACAGTATGAACAATACCAGTCCTACTAAAAAACACAGTTAGTAAAACTTTTCGTGGCTTCAAGATCCACCATGGCTGAGCAGGGATGGGGTCATGCTGACCTTGGTATTCTGGCACCCATACCTTTCAACTGGTGCCAGTCTGGGGGCTATTATGGTAAACCCAGGTTTCATCACACATCACAATATTATACACAAGAGAGTTGGTCAGTCTCTAAAAACAGTTAAGGAAATTGAGGCAAAAGGTTTTGCGGCTATTTGGAATCTCCAATGTTAAGGAATGAGGTACCCAAACGCTAAGGTATGAAGGGTAATGCAACTGGTCGTGGAGGACATTCCGAACATCTGGTACCGAAGACTTCACCTCCTGTGCAAGCACTCTCAGCAAAACAAGTAGGTCTGCCATAATTATTTGTTCGATGGTGCCACATTTATATTCATAAGTCTCATAGTAAGAACGTCATGTACGGTGCTCATTTTCAAATGACAACCTCTTACATAAACAGGCTGCAAAGTTTGGTGAGTATTGATTCCATTTTGGCCATTTTTAAATAGAACCCAAATGTGGTGCTGAATTATGGTTGGGGTAATGGCAGGCATAGGGCGTTGTGACTTGGGCAAATGGGACATAGTAAAAAACCTTCAAATTAGAATAACTCATGAAAACAAAAGGTAGAAAGGTAAAACCAAGACGTGTGAGTTTTCCTTAACAAAGGCTAGCAGCACAAGGAAGGGGGAAGCAAATAACAATTCACTCTTGTGTCCAGGAGCATATCTCACTACCAATATTTCTTTTCACATCTACACAACAGGGATCGTTAATCTCAGCATTATCACCACTGATTATTGCATGAAAAATATAGATTTCACCAAATGATGTGGTCAGCATAATTTTTTGGGACTTTGCCGCCTATACGGTGTGCGCTTGCATTTAAGTTGGTCGGTGGCTACGTATATCTCTGAACAAGCATCATCCCCAGGCCTATATTGGTAAACCGCGATCCCACTGCATACCACCGCCTAATGTCCAGCTATTTTTTGGTGTTCCAAGAAAATCGCCAGTTAAACGAGAATGCGTGGGGTCTTGAAAACCCCCCGAAGACAAAAAGTCAACGCTGTGAACTTGTGTCTCACGAGCAAGATACGAGTACTGGAAAATAGTATGAAAACTCAGAGTAGTAAACGCCTTCCATTAAAAGAGATAAGCATTCTTCCAACGTAATCAAATCACCTCAAACGTTTATAAAATGTAAAAATAATGTTTGGCAAAAGTTTGAGTACGTTGGCTGAATTCTTTTTCAAGCCTATTGATGGGATTGAGGTATATTAATACTTGGTCGATTCCTGTCAATGGGAGGGGGGTAGTTGTGGGATCTTAGGATTTCGGAGAGTTCTTTTTGGGTTGTTCGTTCTTAGGATTTTTGGAATAATTAAAAAAGAATTTACTCTTTATCGTTTATTTTATTTCGTTTTGACACAACATTAATCCTGAACGATAGGATTAGTTGATTGTGAACCAGAATCATCGTCTATATTTCGAAACAAGAGTTTTTTTTTAATGGAATCCTTTATTCAAGAAATAGCATCTTCTTCTTCTTCTGTCTCGCATAAAAACACCCTACAAGTATGACTGGTAAGCATTTGGTCCGAATCGTTATATGGTTGAAATAAATACGCACCCATATATGTTCGGCCCGACCCTCTTCTAACCAAATTTGATAATATGCTTAGTTTTCGGGGATTTCGATTTCGCCTTCAGTGATTTGGTCACTAATGTCCTTGGGGTTCTGGCCATCGACGGTGCAGCCCACTGAAAAGCAAGTGCCCAAAATTTCCTTGACAGTACCGTTGAGTTCCCGGGCCATCGACTTGTCCGCTTCACGCATGGTACGGGCAATGTCGATAATTTCATTGAGGGGGATGTTGCCGCTATGCTTGATGTTCTTCTCCTTCTTGCGGTCACGTAGGGGTTCCTTCAACGCCCTGATGACCATCGATGAAGCCGAAGGTACCACCGAGACAGCAGCTTGACGGTTTTGAATGGTCAACTTGACGGTGATTCGGAGCCCCTTCCATTCCTTGGTGGCCTTGGCAATGTCTTCACCAATCTTCTTGGGCGACAGACCCAGAGGACCGATCTTGGGGGCAAGTGCCGAGGAGTTACCCACCTCACCACCGGTGGTACGGAGGGTGATAATCTTGATCTCGTTGGGGTCGAATTTGGGAGGCATGGCGACGAACTATGTGTCTGGGGAACCGAACAGCACAGAGTAAAGTTCGTTATTCAGAAAAAGAAGTCGTGTTACAGATCGTGGCAGATGGGTGAACGATATTCGATTGTTGTGCGTATTACGAAAAAAAACAATAATGCATTCACAAGTGACATACCAGGTTAGTAAAAAAATGCGTCAATAAGTCAATAGATTTGAGACCTCGAAATGCCTGCATTACTTATAACGGGAGGACCAAGCGTAGGGGATTCCGAGTTGAAATGACTGTCCTCATCCTTCACCATGAGTCGGTCTACGGCTATTTAGGTTTCGGGAATTTCTATATACCGGAGTATCCCCGCAAAACGTGGTTCTAAGCGGTACCACCTACGTCCATCCATCTATCCATCCATCCGTTTAACAGCGGTTGAATGGCAGTTTCCTTCTGGTCATCATCAATCCTTTGATATCACGCCCACCCTGTGAACTAGGTAACGTAGGAGACACCACACTTGAGGAAATGCTTTAACTAATTCCCTGTTGGGAAGTTGGGGATCATATCATCTGGTTCGCCGAATGCAATGTGTGGATGGATGGATGAACGGCGAAGTTGGACCTGAATTATACGACGATATCCGCTCTCTCAGTGATGTCTATCATGTTGATGACTATGGTGACGGAACGAACCAGAGTTCACTAGACAGGTGAATACGTACCCAAAATGTAACCGGCTCGTTATCCTGTAGATGGAAAATATACAGTTGCGAGTCCTACAC
>JAOPJG010000540.1:0-21829 GCA_027478255.1 Dispira simplex | reverse complement strand
CCCCGACGCTAGAAATGAGCAAAAACGCTCCTATGGCTTTGTCCTGACCAGCCGACATGGTAACGAATTAGTAAAGTGTGGAATATAAAAAAATAAATGCAGTCGGTAGCGAAATTGCCTAATCGAAAATAAAATAGCTAACAAAATGGGTGATTTTTTTTTCGACTATATAGGGATAAATCCGCCAAATTTGAATGAATCTCTCACAAAACACTATTGGTTAAATTTTTAATTGGTATATTTTTGCTCCGAACCGCTATATAGACGAAAAAAAAGCTCCCATTTGTCTAGGAAGTGCATTGACTCTATAGACTTACGTATATTACTGCGACTCCTGTGTTTTAATACTGAGGTATTCTAAGCTGTGCTTCCAAAGATCGACGTTACCCGAAAATGGCAAAATGATAGGTGCATGCATACTTGCACTCATAAGTGAACTCTGGTCGCTGTTAATCTTAGTAGAGCTCACAGCAAGGTACTGCTTGTTTGCATTGCTCTGTTTGGCGATACTGCGGAACTTTAACAACGAATAGATATATCAGCATCCCCCACACCATTGTCCGCTTACCCTCTTGGATTTCCTGACGTCTTTTCTTATTCTTCACTAAGTCTCGGAGTATATTTCTTATGGGCTATACTTACTACCTGCTACTGCCGTTGTTTCGTATACCAGTCTAACTTGGCTTATCACTTCTCCAAAACCTTACTAATTCACAGCCATTATGGCAACCTACGATGAAGTTATACGCAACTTCATGGCTAACCAGCCTTCTCGTGAGGCCAAGGTTGACCCATTAAATATTTACGAGAACCGCTTTGCCCCACTTTGTGGAAATAACTCCATCGAAGGTCTAGTAACCCCACTGTACCAGTACCAACGTACCGCCGTGGCCCGTATGCTCCACCAGGAGCTCTACCCTTCGGGTTATGTACCAACACTCGGTGAGTTGCCCCTGGACACGTACCCACCGGAGTTGCAATCTCAACCCATTTCCTGTCCTCACCGCTGTGGTAAGCACCACTATACACCGGTTGTTAACCCCCTGCCAAGTGGTATTAAACCGAATAGTGACAATACCACAGTACGTGTGCGTGGTGGGATACTGGTCGGGAAATCCCGTACAGGTAAAATTCTCGAGTGTCTAGCCCTTATTTTATTGACCAAGGATCAGCTGGCTTGCCCCACAGCCCTAAAAGTGCCCTTCACTATACCGGTGTGCAATTTGACTTACCAACACTACCTGGACCATACTCTTCTGTCGCCTTATCATTACCCTGATCGTCACATCAAACGTTGTCGTGAGTGGGAAAATGGTAGCGAATTATCGGGTGCCAGTTTTGTAGACGATTCCATCGAAGATAAAACCTGTGATACGGAGCTCTCTTGTCTTCCCCATACGAATATCGTGCCTCCGTTACGTTACTTGACCTTTCGACAGATTCTTCACTCTTCGGATCTCACGGAAAAGGCAGGGGAGGTCTTACTTCCCCCGGATCTCAAAGAGTTGCTGTACATCGCGGGTTCCAGTTACTTGGAGGAACGGGACTTTACCGCCACGTATTTTGATAACCCCGAACGCCCATTCCCGGCTCTTGTGAGACATCACCAGGAAGATATGGTTTTGTTCACTGATTCCACGCCCGATATCCCTAAATTCAAGTCTGCCCTGGCCGCGATCCCTTCCCGAGGCCCCAAAGCCTGGAAGCGACTGCATCAGGGATATCCATCGATTGACCCAGTACACGGCAAGATGTATCCCTTTTTGCCCATGATTCCAAGTCGAACTACCTTGGTAATTGTCCCTAAAAATTACCTAATCATATGGGAATCAGAAATTAAGAAACACGTTGCCCCTAACGCTTTAAAGTACCTTGTAGTGCGGGATTACTCTAAACCCTCGGTCACGGCACTCTTGGAATCCGACTTGGTACTAATTAGCCGTTCTGAGCTCTATAAGGCTTATTGCCATCACTCCAATACCAGGCCCGGTAAGTTATCTAATATCAGTAAAATTCAAGTGGTATCGACCTTGGTCCGTTGTCATTTCACATGGGTTTATATCTTCACATATGCGTAATTGGTTTCGCATACTGCTTGTATTACTAACTGCTTCTACTTTCACTATACGACAATGTGCAAATGATCGGTTCCATGGTGATAATGCTCACAACTTTAGAAATTGTGGAGGGCAAAAGTAGGCATAATTCCAACGAACCACACCCTCGGCCATTATCTAGCTGTTTACATGCCAATAGCAAAGGAGTTTCTTCGTTTTACCAGATCCTATGGAAGCGAGTCATCGTAAAATTCAAAGTTTTCCGTAGTGATTACACTAGTAGTGACTGTGCCCACATTAGTGCTCTTAGATCGGAACGACGTTGGGCTTGCCTGGCTTCAGAAATTTTTTCACTGTATTTGGATGAAGCGTTTTCGTTATCAGTGCCGTTTGTCTATCCCAAGCTTAAAGATTGGCCAAGTTTTGCTACCAATGAGAATCTGGATCCGTACTTTATTGATTTACTGAAGATACCTCCTTTTCATCTTGGAGGCCTTTGGAAGGAACTCTTAGTGAAACCCTCCTATTTATTAGTCCGATACATTTCCCCGCCATTGCTGGACTGGCTATTGACCACTTATGTGGTACGGAATCATTCTGAAGAAACGGTTGATGAAACTACTCTTCCGTTGTACACCCACCACACCATCCATTTGAATTGTGGCTATCATGAACTCCACGTTTATAACCTCAGTCTTGCCCTGTTTGTCACTTGCATGATATTGGATCGAATTGAAGGGCCCGAGCGGGGACGACCCCTCTATAAGCTTGGTTTTCACTGGAATCTAAAAGCCTTATGGTGTACACCTTCAGTGTGTGAAGCACGCATGTGTGGAGTGAAGCGGGTGTATTTCAATTTGAAAGAAGTGTTATTGAATCCAAACGAGGCTGGGTTGTCTTCAACGGAAATTTCGCTGCTTCAGCAATGTCAGTACTAGATGGAGCAAAGTCTACGGAACCAACCGCAGGACTATGATAATTACTATAGTGGTGTACGATATTTCGTCGACGCCTGCATTCAGCCTCCGCCCGTTCCTCTCTACGTGGCGGGAAAACCGGGATTGATTAGTATCAGAAGACTCCTCGGTAACGATGGCGCAAGTCACCGATGTGAAAAACGAATACGTTGTTTATCTGGGTCGACCCCTATACTGGTGGCACCACTTGATGGTCACGAATTGCTACACTTGGCCATGAAAATCGATGAACAACACGATGATACCGGCAGTGTTTTATCCCAAGCAAACACTATATCAGCTGGATGGTCGGACAATGACAGTATGATAGAAGCAGTGGGTAGCTCTCCGCCGGCCAACTTAGGTCCAAGTTCACCGGATGGAGTTTTAGCAGCACGCAAACATATGAAAGCCCTTACAATCCGTGGTTGCAGCAGTGCCAAATTAACATACCTTGTGAACCAGTTGCGTGTACACACTCCCCACGAGAAATGTGTGGTATATGTCAATTGTGTAGAAGATTTCGTCGATATTAAGGCCTTTATGACCACGATCAAATTTCAACCAGTTGATGGGGCGTCCACGAAGGGGTATACTTTTCCTGCCTGCAACGTTTACACTTCGGATGATTACGGCGAAGTAGCCGCCGATGCCAAGGCCATTGTGGACTTCACTACCAATCCCAGCTGTCGGGTGATATTCATGCCTACGTGGTTGTTGCTTTGGAAGGTGGATTTAACGGTGGCCACCCGGGTGTATTTTTACAGTCCGGTATGGTGTGATTCGGTGGAGATGCACGCAATTGCACGGGTTCACCATATGGGCCAAACCCGTCCAGTTCACGTGGAAACTCTAGTTTTGTGTGATACGTTAGAAGATGCGACATTGGGATTTAAAAGTAAGCCTTCTCGAATGGAGGATTACGAAACCCGTTGGGCAGAATCACCCGAGGGTAAAGGCGTACTTGCCTTGGGGAAGTTTCTTACTCCGATCTGGAAAAGACAGGCGGCCGTGGACGACCTCGTGCAACAAGGTAGTTGTGAAACTACGAGACTGGAGAAATTCCTTACCAATGCGGCACCAAGTATCTCGAGAACCACCGTTGATGTTTCATCAGTTCAACCCACGCCAATAGATGATGGCCTTCAAGCGAGACCTGAATACTATTTTGATGAACCCATCCCTCTTCTATCACTCGGGACAGGTCGCTGATTATTTCGCTGAGACAGGCGTTTGAAAATATGGAAGATTATACTAAATCCGATGAGAAACACATTAAATAATGTATTTCTCCCACTTCCTAATACTATCTATGGGCTTTGGTTAAAGGAAAATCCCACCTCTTTGATAATCTCAAAGGTGCCTATCCCTTTCGCGGGCTTTCGATTAAGTGGGCGATGTTCTTTCGACTATATGTGTAGTTTTTTTTCGACTACATAGAGAAAAATCCGCCGAAATTGAATGGGTCTCTCACAAGATCCTATTGGTTATGTCATTGTTGGTACATTTTTAGCTCCGAGTCTCTATATAGTCAAAAAAAAAATCATTCATATCAATCGCATCATAGCAGGTACTATTCAATATTCTTCGAGTACCTGTTCGACAGTGCGGTTGCTGCCAAAAGGTGGTGGTTTGATGACTTGTGGATTATTCAGTTACTGTGTACTATTTCGACGAAATGGGGGAGGTTTCAGGGTGTGGGGCCAAAATGTGCTCGAGCAGAGGGCCGAACCCGTACTGAAGGAAGTGACGAGGGTTCACGCCACTCTGGTGGTCCCACTGTCAGTGATAGGGGACTTGACCTCGCCGGAAGTAACATTCCAACACTTTTAGTTTTATTATTTTTCGTTTTCATTTAAACCACCGTGGCTGTTCAATCCCATTGCACTACCCTGATTATTCCACTTCCAACGGTCACTAGGCCATCTCTTACCATGTGGGGTAAATCTCCCAATAATAATCCAGCTTCGACCTCTGGCACAGACCGAGACCCATCCCAAAAACTCACACCGGTTCAGGGGAGTGCTGATACGCACCCGATAAACTCGTCTTGGTGGTCTATTTGGGGGCCAATGGGGACACGGCCATATCCGTTTTACATTACATTAGTCGCATTTACCGGCGCTGTCGGAGTGGCGGTGTACCGCGGGTTACGTCGATTCCCCACCGTTGATTATATCCCCCCGCGGTGGATAGAACAACACCGGCCCTTGCGCGGCTACGTTGTGCGAATTTCCGATAGTGATAATTTTCGTTTATATCACGCCCCATCACTCTGGTTTGGTAAAATCCCGTCATTACACCGGGGTAAGTATATCCACTGGAGTATTTCGCTTCGCAGTCCATGTTGAATGTTTGACTTAGTCCGTTCCAGGGGCATTACGATGCTAGCCCACTTTGGGTTTCTACAAGTTTACCCATTCCAATTTTTCTAGTCATGCTAATACTTGATACGGCGGGAATCGTGCTGCTACTCGACTGTTTCTTTTACTATTGTCATTGTTTTTGGATGGTCTACACAGAATATATGAAACGTACCATTCACGTTCGACTGGCGGGAGTAGACGCTCCCGAATCGAAATTTTTCTCCATGCCCGGACAACCTTACGCAGCTGAAGCAAAGGCATGGGTAACCAAATTGTTGAAAAACAAGAAAGTTACGGTAGTTCCTTACGCCAAGGATCGGTATAATCGACTGGTAAGTCACTTGACAGACGTTCGGTGGCTTATGTACTATTTTAATCGTGCTACCACAAGCTGATACTGCGACGCGACAGTATGCCGGTATACCTAGTTTACGTAGTGTACTGATAGATTACTGCTTGTTTGTCTCTTCTGGTTTACATCTGCCTGGCTACCAGTTGGGTATGGTGTACGTGCGCTCGTGGTTGTTTTTCAAAGTAAATGTGTCCTTGCGTATGGTAGAAGTGGGCTATGCCACCGTTTATAAACAACATGGTGCCGAGTACGGCGGTATTCTGGAGCAACTCCAAAGTGCCGAATCCCTTGCTAGGTAAAGTTCCTGTTCAAAAAAAGTTATAGTGTCACCGTCAGAATCAATAGCCTAATAACATATGGTATCTATATATCAATTTCATAATAGAAATGTACGAGTTGACTAATTCTATATTTTCTGTATATGGTCTCTTCATTTTTACTGTTGGTTGACGCGGAAATCAGAGCACGCAAGCGGGGTATGTGGGCCCAAAATATGAAGCACTATACCAGTCCAGCAGAGCACAAGCGGAAATACATGCAAGGAAACTAATGCCGGTAGTCAACTACGTGCCTTTTTTTGTACACTACTAATTCAGTAAACAGGGTATTTAGCCTTAAGAATGAATATTTTCATTCCTTTTTTCGTATACTTTGGATTTACTGGGCCCCAAGCGATGGGCACATAGCTCGTTCTTGCTTTAACTATCAAAGGCCTGAGAGAACTATACGGAACCATTATCACATCTTCTTCTCCTACTCTCCAATTTTTTCTTTCACTTGGATTAGTTCGTCCTAAGCCAACATATTCGAGTTGGATTATTAATCTTCTCTTATTTCGATCTGAGGGATATACCAGTTGGTACGCCTTCTACGCTGGTTCCACTAAGGCACTATCCTGTAGTTTTGTACACCAGCTGTTAGTTTCAACAGCCTGTTTCGTTACTGGAACAGTCACTCATCTTGTTATCACCCTTTACGGTTATTCTACATTTATAAGCGTATGTCATTCTTAATTTAAGTCACTTCGGCGGCTACGATTTACTATTTCCTTCAGCTCCTATAGCTTGAGGGTATCTTGGTACAATCTTACGTTTATTTATCTTTACTTAATCCCTCATACCAATAAGAAATTGTCAGAAAGTATTAAACAATTCGTAAAATCCACAACTTCCCCCGCCCCCCCCCATCCATAGCTACTTGGCTATAATACCTTCACCATTATGGTCAGATCCTTCACCAAGGTTAAGGGGCGCAACAAATTTTATCGAATTTTATTTTGCTATGTCATACATAGTTTAGTTCGAATGAGACGCAGGAGTATACGTCCCATGAAGAACTGATAATGTAGTGGAATTTGCTTGTTGGATTAATCAGTGGAAAGCGAGTTGGTTCGACCGGTACTCTTCAGATATGATAGAGATTGGGTTCCAAGCTACAGATAATAAGAATATATTGTAGTGATCTCGAGGGCCTCCCCTTAGAGGCTCGCCCCCTCTCACCAGAAGGAGAGCCACTTCCCTTCGCTGTGTAAGTATGGGTACAGGGGATTCTGGTTGGTAACTCCCAGCTTAATCGATTCTGACCCTCCTGTGTCCAGGAGATGAACCTTAGCACGTTGCACATAACAGCGGGACGCGTACAGGTAGTAAGAGGACCACAGGAGGCCAGGAGACATCCACGCAGGGAGAGAGAGACGAGTACAGATTGGTGAACAGACAGTTTACCAATGGTTCCCCTGTCCTACTCTCGAGAGCACAAGAGATTCCCAGCCAGTTACCCGTCATATCTCTGATAAATAGGGCCCACTGACCCCTCCAGATCTAGATTCTCCATGTGTATTACAAATAAATATTTTATACTCTATGTTCCTACTCGTTCATTTATTGAAATATCCTGCTCGATTTGTTACGATATTAAGAAAATAAACTAATAATTTTCGAATACGAACAAAATATATTCAATGGAATAGAATCAATTGATTGGACTTAAAACAATCGAAAAATATAAAATTGAACTATGAATCACAACAATCCAAATACTTTTTCAACGAAATGACTAGATCTGCGGTTTAGATCTTATGAAACGACACAATGGAATGGACGCATAAAACAAGTCTATGCACTTGAGTGGAACAATCTAATATTAAAAATCCAAATTACTCACCTAAACAACATCAAATCCAAACTAAGCGAAATACCTGGAGTGGAGTACGAATTTATTTCAATATATTGAATAATCATCATACCGGCTGTACAATAGTGCTATCACCATTCCTTCAGCAAAAGTATTACAGTGCTAGAGACTATTATTCCGAATATATTTGATGGTATTGGCAAAATATAGCACCATTGCTAAGCCAGTCCGTCAATTTACCATTGGGGTGCCTGGTGAGCCAAACAGTACACTTGGTCCCCGCGACGCAAAGTCATGGCCGGACCCGGGTTCACCAACACGTACCACAGAGGATGCTTATTGTGACTAACGGAGCGGTATAGACCAAGGGCGATCGCCTGGTGATTACGACAAAGGTCTGCAAAGAGCGACATGTAAAGATGACCAATGTACCGGTCGGGCACTTTGCACAGGAACATATGACCCGAATATTCCCCACCAGTGAGGCCAGAGTCAGACTCATCCGAAGTATTGTGAATCGGGGAATCCATCTGAGAATGAGGTCGACTTAACTCGGCGGGGGTTGCCTGGAGGGTAGTGGCATTGGAGGTATCGGAGTAGCCCATGAAATCCTTGGCCACATTGTGCGAAAAAATAAAGTGCTTGACAATATCTAGAATATGGTTATTGTAGTACGTTTGGCAGATCAAGGTATCCAGCATACACGGAGCGAAAACATGACCAGACATGAACGAAGGACGGAGAATGGCCTGAGCGTATAATTCATCAATCGACACCGTTTCGCTCTCCCCCACGAATTTCATATTCTCCCGGTGTATAAATTCCACCACGATGAAAAAATCTTCATCCTGGGACAAAGATTCAATATTGAGCACGGCCAAAAGAGCAGTGGAGTCGGCAGTGCGCTGAGCCACGTCAGTAGATTGATTATTGAGACCGCTAAGAATGACGGCTTTCTCCGCCGTGTGGATGCGGGCCCGGAATAAATCCTTGCGGACTAGCGCAGACCCCTTCACCAGGTATACCTGCTCGAAACTTTGCAATAGGCGCAGTTGGGAAGTATCGGGTTCGTTTTTACTGAGAATGACAATCGGTAATATCCCTGTGACACCATGCACGCAGTCGCTAGAAGTCGACTCTGTTCCACCTTTGGACGCCGTTCGAAGGCGGTACGGGGCTCGTAAACCGCTGATAAAGTGTTCCAGGTTGAGTGGGAACGTGGTTCCGGTATCACATACCACCAGATGGTCGGCCAAATCGTGTGGTAAACACAGGCAACCTTCCTGATCATCCTCCAACTGAAGATAACCAGTGGATCGATCAAGGGCCTTCGCAGGGTTCGACTGATCATTTCGACCTTGTTTAGCTGGATCCGCGTGGCTCCCATGGCCGACCAAGGTCTTACCCGTCGTGTCCTCAGGATGAGACACGCCCGAGTCTGCCGCCTTACTCACTACCGACCGTAGACCCGATGTCACGGCTTTAATGAATCCCGGTTTCTTACCTGCCTTATCGGCATTGGGAATTACCAAGGTCGGTTGAGCAACGCTGGTATTATCCTTGACTGACCCATTACCACCTGATCGACGATCCGGACTGGCATGGGGGGAAGAATCAGCACCGTTTAACGCGAGTATTTTCCCGCGGCTACTCGTGTCATCGGAAGCACTGTCGCTGGGTAGAACTTGACGCCGTTCGCTTTCGTCTGTTTCTGCCCAGGCGGCCGTTTGGGCTTGTTTGACATTCTTCTCCACGAGGGTATTTCGAGAGTTGGAGGTGACAGGAGTGGGTACACCAGCCGAGTCGTTCGCCGCCGTTCCCTTTTTTTGGTCAGTCATCACAACCGGGGCTGATGCAGCAGTGACTTGGAAATCACTAACGTCACTAGACTCTTCAGTCGGTCCATTTCGTGACTCTTGAGCAACAGCAGGGGATGACTCGAACGTTTCACCGTCATTAGGTGTAGGTGCATCATCACTGGGAACGGGATCTTTGGTGTCCTCCTTAAAGGGCCGATCTCCTGGCATAATCATTTCCACACCGTCGTCTTCTTCATCCTCGTCATCGCTCGGTCCCATAAACACCAAGTCGGTTTTCCGGGGGCCGACATTCGGGCTAGATTCCACGGACGAACCGGGCTGGGAATCCGAAGTATCCATCATCAGATTGGTTCCACCAATGGGGCCTTCTCGGGAGGTGGAAGGGTGGATATCGGATCTCAAAGAACTCGCCGAAATCAAAGTCGGACGCCGTAACCCTGGAGTGACACCTGAGGGATATGGCGCGGCACTACCTCCCACAATGGAATGCGGGTGGTGGGATTCTGCCATCCCATGTGATCCAGCTTGGTCCAATTCATCCTCGGCTAACAGCGGCATGGTCACACTGACACTTTGGGAACCACTTTGTCCCAACCACTGCGGTTGGTATTCGGGAGGTACCGCTTGGGAACCCCCATCCGAAGTAATAGAATACCCCAATCCAAATTTTGAAATAGCCTGGGCAATTTCAGAAGTGGTGGCGATCGCGAAGCCCATTTCCCCACCAGTTAGTACGTGGTGGACCGGGTTAATAATCAGACGCCACTTTTTACCCGAGCCTGAACCAGAGACACTGCCTCGCCTGCTCGATTCTTTAATACGTAGGGCGAACAGAGTGGCCCCAAAGTGGGAATAAATAACTTCGGCCGCCTGGGTAAACGTGCAGCCCACCATGAATTCCGAAAAGGTTATAGGGTATATTTCCTGAGTAGCCCCACGAATGTATTCCTTGATCCAACTCATCCTTGGCCTGTCCTGGAGTGACGTCAGAATTTGGTCGCAGGTATGATCGGTGATGGACGTGGTGAGCAAATGCAATAGCGAGGCAAAGCCCGGGATAACACAGGATTGAGCCAATAACCCCAGGCGTAACTCGTCGATACAGATGGTTCGAGTAGCCAAGTATTCCAAATGGGTTTGGGTTTCGGGAATAAGCACTTGGGCGTAGAGCTTAAGTCGACGGTTGAGACTGCGACTGTACTTTTTGATTGCCAAGGCGTACATAACGCTGGTGGCATCTTGGGTCTCAGGGTCAATAGACTGGAGACCTTTATTACTCAGCAAGAAACAGGCCTTGGCCTGATGGGCGTACACTCTGTGCAGGCTGGAAAAGGAGGTTGGAGAACCCCGGACGTATTTGACGCGGTTCGCAAAGCTCGGGTCATCTAGGATATTGGCCACGTCCTCACTGGGTTCGTCATCGTCCATGATCACAACCACGGTATTGACGGTAATCAAACCGTGGTCCTCGCAAAAGAACTCTCGTAGAAATTCAAACAAGGATACGGAATCCATCTTACCCACCAACAACACATGGCTTTGGTGAGACGACGGGGTGAAATGGGTGGGGTACCGACTCTGGCGTGACATCAGGGTCAATAACTCGGACAGATTAGTGGGGATGAAAATAGCACCCACCACCATAATGTAGAGAATAACGATACGGGTAAAGGCGTTATCCGGTACAAGATCGGTGCTTAAACCGGAGGTGCTACTCACGGTGGTAAAGAAGAACGCCTCGCCAAAATCCAGCAGCGGGTCATCGGCTTTCCGCTGAGTATACGTCACCGTGTGCACAAAGGCACTGACCGTTAGCAAGGTAAACAGAATCCCACCGGCAAGCCGGATGGCCTTGCGGGTAATGGCGGAAAAGGCAATCACACCGTTTTTCACGGGCACCAAAAAATTGAAAACGGTAAGCTGCAACCGGAGGATACGTAGAGGATACAGGTAAATCAGAATATCCGCGCTCATCAACGAATTCTCTACTTCTTGGTCGAGTTGCGCCCAGAAAAAAGCAACTGTCGGCGGAATGGTAGCCAGTAGGGTGCCCAAGGACATTAGCGACATAAAGTACCGACTACGGTCCACTGCCAGGTA
This sequence comes from Dispira simplex, assembly GCA_027478255.1. NCBI lineage: Eukaryota > Fungi > Kickxellomycota > Dimargaritomycetes > Dimargaritales > Dimargaritaceae > Dispira > Dispira simplex. The sequence continues at coordinate 10,045 of JAOPJG010000540.1, read as the reverse complement.
GTAGCGGGGTAAGAACTGCAGCAGTAGTAACATGGCCACACCCATATCCATACACTGGGCCCACAGGGGTAAATAAGCCTGGGTTTCCGTGACGTATTGGGTATTCCAAATGTACACCACCACGAATAACATATTGACGAGTACGTCTACCAGGTCCCAAATACGTCCCGCTCGACTGGTATCAAAATAAAACGCCAAGCGTTGTTTCAAAGGTGGTAACATACCATCCTCGTACGTCGCATAGAACGACTGTTTACGCATGGCTTCCCGCATAGTATGGTAACTCTGGTCGCTGGTGAACCTTTCGTACGGGGTGAAATCATCGCGGGGTAAAGTGTCAAACACGTTAATTTCATCCGCCAAGAGTTGACCCGACGAATCAGTTTTACCCGTCTGTGGAGGTCGACTCCTGGGATCCGTTGTAAACGGGTAATCCTGAACGACACCATTATCATCCTCGGGATCATGGTGGGAATGGGATCGGGGAATATCCAGTACCGTAGAGGAGCGAACGGGCACCGGCGCCCCAGGGATATTCCCAGCTCGGGAAGACCGTGTCTGTCCACTATCCTCGTGGAACGTCCCATAGGCCTGAAGTCGAGAACCGTGAGTGGCCAACCGGGCCAGCTGGGGGGAATTATCCACCGATACGGTACGGTCACCTATGGGCCTTAGGGTAAAATTACGGCCGCGAGTGGGCCGGCCCTGTGGGGCGGAAACGTCGTCGGCGGAATCCGAAGTTGGGCTGTCGGTGCCAAAGGACTGGGGTCGATGTACGAATAACTCGTCCTGTTGATGCAATGCGTTCTTGACCCCGGACGGCCCTCTAGTCCTTTCATGGGACAAGCGGTGGACGATATTACGGAACCGGACCTTGACCGACGAATTCCCCGAAGAGGGATTGCTGGACTCTTCCCGGGGGGACTTTGTACTGGACGCCATCCGGAACCAGAAAACGCTTTGGTAGACTGGAGTTCCACAAAGTAACACAGTCACTACTTTCGTAGGACGGATATACTCTACAACAAACCAAAGAAAAATTGAAGTAGTAGTAGCAGCAGCAGAGCCAAGTTCGAGGCGAAAAAAAAAAATATAACTACGACCACAATAATAATACACTGAGTACCGAATTTACCGAAGGACTCGGCTAAAGAATAAAATTCAGAGCAGGGCTTTACATCTGTAATAAACTCCTTTGGCTTTTTCGTGGTGACAAAAGGACCCAAGTTTTAAAGAAACCGTGGGATGGAAACGGCCTTGGAATATATACTCGCCACTTTCCTACAACTGTGGAGTTCTATAACGGATAAAGGAACGGAAATCTTGCCCTAATTAGCCCACCGTAACCCACTAGCACTCAGGCTAAATTTGGTGTGCGTTGCTGTCTACTTTTCCCCCACCATACTTTAGATTCTGCTCTTTTGTATGTGGTGGTGACCATACTGTTGGTGTGGATAATGCAAGCCAACAATCATCTTTTGGTATGCCTCACAACCTGGTCGTAGTCCATTCAACTTATACCCACATGCAAATCAACCAGTAGAGTGTGCCTTTCATGATTAAAAAAATTACATTGGATTGGCATAGCAGCTGCAGCCCAGAGTGGTAGGTTGGCTCTGGTTGGTATCAGTATTCGGTATGACCCGTTCCACGTTAAGCGATTGTGATAAACGAGTCAGCTTAGCAGATGGAACGAGAAGATTATGAAATAATGGAATATTAGTTTGACAGGCCGATTAAAAGGTGGTGCCAGTAATAATCAAGCTTTCATCGGTGAAACCAACTATGGTTTTGTGATGCTTGATCGGATTGGTTTCAGTTTATGTTTTTTCTGATATCAGTATTTCAGATGTATTTATATTGGTATTTAAACCTGGTTAAATGATGCCGGTGTTTAGGGGGTTCAGAGTCCTTGGTATGTGAAGGATACAGTCTTCAGAATACATTTCTCTTTCCATTCAATTTTTACATTTATATAAATGCTGATTCTGATTCTGTAGAAGGTAGGCGATTTTTATTGTTTTTTTTCTGTTACTCCGATCACCCAACTCATTGTAATTTCAATTTACTCTGTTTCCAAAGTTCTGTTCGTACAGTAGGAAAATTTTGATTTTAATCACATTTTTATTTCTATTATATTAGTAAATATCATGGGTTCCGATTACCAAAATTTTCACTACTGTCACCAAATTCATTCGGTCTTGAAATTCAGCTCATCTTAGTTTCAATCTGTCGAACTATTGGTTATATCCTTCATTTAAATATTTCAATTTCTAGCACTCTTCTGGCTGTTTTGTATTGTATGTTTAATCACGGGTGGAAGTTGTAACTCATTGTTAATTCCTTCCCACCAGTTATCTAGGGTTCACATCACACCAACACAAGTGCAGAAAGTCAGATTTCCCTGGAGATTACTAAATAAATATATGATGTACCCCGGAGTGATTTGCATACAAGTGTTTGGAGTCTGTAGTCGGTGAACCCCCTCCTGTTCATTTCTGGAACCGAGATGTTGCCATTGTTCTTAATTTCTGACACATTCTCTTTGGCCTCCATAACAACGACGAGATCCCCGAGAGATTCCAGTGGGGCATAACCAGGATGACTAACAAACAGCAGCCCCCTACCAAGCATCAGCATATGAAGCAAGTGCCTTTGGGATTCTTGAAATTTCTGAAGTGATTATCACCACTTTTCGCAAATGGTTGACCAGTGATCTCATCTTCTTCCGAGGAGGTATAGTGAGGGCATCCAGGTGCTTCAACTCTGAGGGCAGGCTCGTTCTTCGGATAATTCTGTAAAGGGAATTATTAGGTAAGTATAAGGCTGTGTGTGCCTTCAGCTAAACAACACTGGTATTGTTCTGATACGTCGTGTATTAATGGTTGTGTGGATATTATATTGTAAACTACTAGTACGTATTACTATGTGTTCTTGCCGCGTATGCTTTCCACTCATCAACACAAACCACCTGTGCATGGCACTGTAAACCGTGCTTTCATCACAACACAAATGTGTTGGCTACTCATTGCAAACTTAATATTCTTGACTGGGCACAAATTATTTTGCATCGCAACTAATAAACTCCGGTATCAGTGAATGAAAGTAGAAATATTGCTAATACAAGGCTCAGTACAAAATAAGGGTACAAAAAATAATAAGATAAAGCGGGGAATACCACTCGACTATTTAAGAAAAAAAATCATCTCAGGTAGGGACATTGCAAAACGGCATAGCAAAATTATCACAATTGAACCTTATATTTTTAAAGAAGAGTCAATAGGGGAAGTTTCTTTACGCCTCACAGCAGAGTTCTACATTTAATATCCACAGACAAAGCAAGGAGGAAGGGAAAAGTCATCCTGAAAAGAAGACTTGGGTTCATCATCACGAATTGTATCACACATCTGAAACCCAGATCTTAACGGACATGTCCTTTTTCAAGGACCCAGAGGCAATGATATTACGAGTAGGATGACAGGCAACGCTTAGAACAACGTCGGTATGACCCTCTAGTGTTTGGACAACTTCTTTGGTCTGGAGATTCCACAGATAGATTTTGTTGTCCTCACTGCCACTCACGATCCACTTACCCCCCGTTACCGAAAAGGTGGCAAAGCAGCAGTACTTGTTGTTTTCGTGTCCCACATACGTTTTGAGGCATTTCCCTGAATGATAATTCCACAACCGTATTGTGTTGTCCAAGGTCGATGCCAGGACGTACTTGCTATTGGGTGAAAACTTGACAAAGGCAACCGGTGGGTTGTCGTCGTCCACCAATGTCTTTAGACACTGACCCGTGGCTGTATCCCAGATTCGAATCAGCCCGTCATAACTACACGATACGATCATAGTCCCGTCTCGATTGAAATGCACCGCCGACACCGGGTCCGAATGCGCCGGCAATTCTCGAATGCACTTGCCACGCTTCACATCCCAAATCCGAATGGTCTCGTCAAACGACCCCGACACAATCAAATTCGACTGGGGATTATAATTCACGCAAAACACATAATGGGTATGTCCTCGTAGTATTTTCAATGTTTTCCCACTGGCCAATTCCCAAATCCGGACCGTTTTGTCGTCCGAACCAGAACAAAGATATTGTGAATCCGACGACCAAGCAATATCCGATATCCCCAAACTGTGTCCCTCTAATGTCTTGATAAACTCGCCCGTGTATGAATCCCATATTTTAATGAGTTTATCGGCCGCGGCACTCGCTAGCCATTTGCCATCCGGTGAGAATTTGACCGACGACACTCCCTTTCGGTGACCAACGCATGAAAACGCCAACTGGTAATTAGGCTTCTGGGGCTGCGGTTTCTTCGCCAAGGGGGTTTCTCCTGCTGAAGGTTTCGCGCTGTCGGCACCATTGGTGGTAGCTGGCTCGTTACCCATGTTGAACTGAAGGATAGGCGAAGAAAAATAGTAATGGTTAGAAAAGTGTAAAAGTACTAAAAATGTGTCACGCCCAACACTCTTCAAAGTATTCTGTATAAAAAAAAAAAGGAAACGCGAAAGAACAACTACTACTCACATTCTTGTTGGTTACGAGGGTATTTTTTTCTTCAAGTCGAAAAATTACTTCCCATTGGAATGCAAGGACAGTGACGCACTCATATTGAATAAACAGCTCGTGTGTGCGGTGATACATAAGACGACAAATAGGCAAGGTGAAACTTGCTTACCAACCTTCTACTATACTAAGTGCCTGGCCATTCCTCTTATTAACATTCCAGAAAGGTTTACAAAGTACTTTAATTATTTTTTGGTCAATATTAGAACAAAGCCCAATATGCATTTTCATTATGACTCCGGTAACAATGGGTGTGGGACGTGTCAACTGGTGTAATTCCGATATGGCAGAACATATCTTTAAATTGGAATAACATTATGAAAAGAAAGATAATGTAAAGAGGTAAAAATGCGACGTTTGGCTTACTATAACAAGGTCGGCGCCATCAATAACCTTAAAGCAAAAGCAGTCACCATTGGCCTCTGGTGGACGAACTTCTGACAACACACGATACTTATCCCAACGAGCATCAGCTACGAGTTGATACCGGCTGTTTCCAAACCAATACGCTTGTGCTGATTGACATGGGCTTCGTCAATGTTTGCTGGTGCACTACAACTACTTTCATAGGATAACACCCGGATAGGGCTCGTTTTCTACAATGAGTAAATGGCATGTACGATGGTCCTCTTGCCTTCACAAAACTCTTGAGTCGGATGGTAAAATCCTTAACAACAACTGTGCGGATGTCTCGTCTGCATTGTTGCTGTAGCCGAGGTGAACCCGATAAGCATGTGCTTCTTCAAATCATTATGTTCAGCTGGTATACACAATGGTCGTTCACGATGTAATCCATCAAAATTATCCCACGACCACCGCTATCACCTCCAGTATAAATACCAAACAAAACGAATGCCACTACGGAATATCTTCCCTCGTTCTAAGATTATTCTTTTTTTTTGTTTCTTCCGCAACTTACCATTCACTAGTGTTAAATATTTGGGTGCTACATTTCGACTACTTTTTTTTTGCCTTTTCTGTCCTATCCAACGCACCCGGTTTCGATTTATCCCCAACTGTGAAGATCCTTACCGCTAATACACGCTAGACCCTTTGTGACTATCGTCACCCACACACCATGTGCTACCTGACCCGACACTATTACCTTTGCGGGTGTACGAAGGACATATTCTCAAAGTGCATCAAATATTATGTGTGCAATGATTGTCCGGTTACTCTGAAACAGACTGTTGGACATCATCCTTGCCGCAAACATACATGTTGGGCATGCGGGACTACAACGCTTCATCAAAGTCACCTTTGTGATCATCACCGCTGCACCGCCTGCCATTCTCGTCCCAAGCGTCTCGAATATAGCGTATGCGACAGTTGTGCCTCGCAGCGAAATCGGCGAAACTATCGGTAAACGTAAAATGTGAATTTAAAACAGAACTGATAGTTCACAATTGTCCGTTTGCACAAGTGGATATTATCATTGGGAAAGTCAGTTTCACGGTTTGGCTAAAAGCCTCCTATGAAAAATCGTTGAGTGACCAAGACACCATTGTACCTAATGACTCTATTGTTGAAAATTTCGATTGAATTGACTTTTTTGGTGAGGGCGTTTCTATTGTGTTTCACTGTCCGTAAAATGTTATTCTACAATGCACTATGGTTACTTTTCCTTTGGTCAGAATACGAGGAATTGTAAATTGAGTTTCAATAAAATGGCTTTATAAATTATATTTAACGACTCTAGATCGATGGTCTACCTAGCACTAGTTTTTACTTCTCATCGGAGAAACGCTTCAAAGGGGTTCCTCTATTTGGGTGGTTTTTTTTGTTCGTCTATATAGCAATTAGGAGCAAAAGATGTACCATCTACGTTGTGGATAATTTATTTCATACTTGACTGATGACACACCACCGTGGAGGTACTATTTCCATAATTATAATAAACAATAAAGAAACATTACATCCTGAACGGCCAGAATATCACTTAACAGTGAGTACTCTGAGGCCAAGTCATGCAGGCAGGCTGCCCCACCCGAGGGTGTTGCACAATTATACGAAGTAGAGGCGGGAAACAGACTGGGCACAGCGAAAGGTTTGTGGGGGCTGCTGGGCTATGGTGGTCTGAGGTGATAGGTGTCCAGGGGAGGAGGGCCTGTTGAGGGATCTGGCAGGCATGGTTGGAGGGCGCTATTGAGTATCGGGGGATATGACTGTTTAGGGGTCTGAATGGGCAGCATCTTCAGTGTGGTGTTGAAGTTCCGTACTAACCTGGTCGTGGGTCACAGGTTATTCTGGTAGGCTAGGTCATTCTAGTCCATCCAAATATTATAGAGGAGAGTGGATGCTGCGAGGGCCCAGGTGCGGCAGAAGGGGTTTACCACTGATGTACCAGTTACCAATTTAATCAATTGTGTTTTGTGAGAGTTCCATTCAACCCTGGTGAATTTTTTATTATATAATTGAAAAAAAATCACAACTGTTTTTATTGGCAATGCTCTTCATGTGCTGTAATTTTGACATTACTGATTTTCTATGTGGTTTACCAAAACAAGCTTAAAAATCTGGACCGAATCATGACAGACTGCTATGGTTTTTTTTTCCTGGGTCAGAACCGAATAGTTGACATCCAATGTGAGGTCTTAACCAATTTATCCAACCTTGACCAGAAACACAATTTATCAAAGTAAAATTGGATATACGTGATCCTTTAGTATCAAGGTTAGTGGTAACTTCAGATATCAAATCCAAATTTCACACACCTTGATGAAGTTATGAAGGTGGAGGGTAAAATTTTCAACAAGATCCAAAAATAGTGATGGTCAATGTTAGACTGCACTGACTTGGTGATTTTCAACTCCTTGTATAAATGGTTTAGAAGTAGTCAGGGTTACCCACATCTTCATTTTTTTTTCTAAAACCTTGGTATTTACCTGGGCCATACTTTTTTCATACTTGGCTATTCTTTTACCTGCTGTCTCTAGTTCTAATTCCGGTGTTTATTTCTTATCATTCACCACATATTTCATTCACCCAATTATGAAGTATCCATATTGGATAACCATAGTTTTGACGCTAGGCACAGTAGTGGTTATCACAGTGTTAGTTCAGCGATGGAATGATGGTGACCCACACTGGCTCTTGGTAAATTTCACAAAGACAAAACTCACTATTCCAACGACACACCACCAATCGGTGGTCTCGTCAGTTCTTCTTGAACTGCATCATGATCCGGTTCAGGACCCCCAGTATCGTACTTCGTACAAAGCAATCTCGGTTTCCACAGATGATGTTCGCACTGCTCAGACCGACGAATCAGGCTGGACATGGTTCAACAAGGTAAACCTAGGGTGGTCACGTTGGTTTACTACTTCAAAATCGGATGTTTCCCTGACGCCTAAACCCTGTCCCCTTTGTCAGGCCCTTTATACTCGTCAATGTCCCTGGGATGCTGCCAACTGCAAAAGTAGCAAGGATCACCGGATTCATGCAGTGATTAAGGAGCGGACTCGTCAAACGGCCAGTTGGTCAGGAGGTGGGGAAAATGGAGAGAGTGGGCACCGGCAGTACTATATCACGACAACTTTGGGCATTACTAGTATCGGTTATGCTATAACGTGGGTGCTTGGGTTATGGCTGATTTAATAATAGATGGGTTATCTCATCCTAACATTTATCACATGTATATTTATAACCTTTGACGCTGTGAAAGAGGTGAACAGCTGTATTCTATTTTATATTTATCCCCGTGTTTAATCTCAGCGAATAAAACGACAATGTCGTTAAGTACAAAAACAAGCAGGATTAGAGGAAATCCGTTTTTATTTTCACTGAATTCTTCGTGGCATTTATTGCTGATAGATTATGTTTTGAAAGAGGAAAATAAACATTAAAACCTTTTTCCCCCATGACCTGTATTCTCCAAGGTTCCCCTCTGTCAACAGCAACCCCTATATCTAATCCAAACCCACCATAGTACTATCATCAATCATATTACCCATCATCTTCTCGCGACGGATACGTTTCAGGGCCTTCATTTTACGTGTTTGAATGTCGTTCAGTTTTTGGTCACCCAAATGGACACGTCCATAAGTATCACCCAAACCGTCACGCGAGATATTCTTGGTTTTCTTGAGTTGTAATTCCTTGGGCACGCGGGTAGCCTCTTTCCAGACAGAGTAATCCGCGAACCGGGTACGCCGAATACGGAAATCGAACGCGGGACCCATTTCCTGCACTTCAACCCGGGGTGTCCGAGTGCCGGATTTCTTAAATTGGAGAGCAAACACCCGGAAGAAAATTAAACCCGGTTGTCCATCGTCTGGGAAGGGACCAGCCGTCACGGAAATCAAATGTTGGATACCCTTGAGATCGATACCCTTGATTTCTTCGCCGTGGAAAAAGTCAATGAGAAGACTCTTGAATTTACGGTAATCCTCCCGCTGGTCGAAGGCATCCCCTTGGAATAAAAACAGAGGGCGTGATCCTACCGCACATTTCACACTGTCGAACACGTAAGCCGGGATGGCGTATTCAATACCCAATTCCAACATGTCCAATACGTGGAAATCAAACATACGACCCATTACTAAATTATGGGGACGTTTCTTGCTGTGGGTTCCCAGTAAAAATAAAGACGTATCATTCTTTTGGGTGAGGAATTCGAGTTTGGTGTCATCTTCAAACGGTAGAATGTCGTTCTTTCTCGAAAAATAGACCGCGTCGGGTTTCTTTAGAGCGTACAGGTCTTGCAGAGCCGTATTTACTGTTTCACTGGTCGTAGCACCGCGTAATACGATGGCCCTTTTCACGTTTTCAACAACTTGGGGTTCACGTTTTTCCTGGGCTCGCTTTCCCCGGGCCGTTTTGGGTTTACTGGCAGGGTTAACGTAGTTGGGCGTTCAAAATTTTGGGAAAATAGGTATGCCAAAGCAACACCCGTGTAAAAGGTAGTAAGAGACAGGAAGTGAATAGGCGAGTGAGTGACGAGTTATGAGCTGCTCTTTTGCTAGCCAACGTAGAGTATTACATTACGTAAGGTTCTTTTTAAAGGAATATTGTCACCAGTTACTTACGCGATACGCAACATGATCAGATTGAGTTGGAGGAGATATGAAAGAAGTGAATAGGAATGGTATACCGATACTAGTACTAAACAAGAAAGGGAAAGTAAAGCTACTATTGGTATTCAAGCGCTTCCTTCACATAAGCAGGTAAATACTCAAACCATGGACTAACTGGAATTTTGCCCAACATTCGCTGCATACGGCAGGCTTGCTTTTTTTATTGTTGTTGTCAAAAAAAAAAAAAAAAAAAAGATTGATAAAATTTTTCGAAAATAGTGTACCACCAGATCGTAATTTTTTTTCCCAAACGATAATGTGTGTTTGGAGTTGGAGTTGGGTAGGCAAAAATGAGTTCACCATATAAGAGTTTCTATTGGTTTAACTGTTAGTCACCAAGACGTTTAGGTTACTATAAAAGAATTATTGCTATTAACCAAGTGGTTATGAA
>JAOPJG010000539.1:0-21834 GCA_027478255.1 Dispira simplex | reverse complement strand
CTACTTCGCTATCGTCGTCTGCCTCATTGGGATCTATATCGGAATCCGAACTAGAAACGAATGACAAAACGGAAAATGCTGACCGGCTATTTACACTCTTTCCTACCCCTATCAACTCGGCCGTCATATCTAATACCACCCAGGAACCACCAACCACCCCCGGGGTGAACCACCACCATTCGCTTTACGATTTGGTGGGTGTCCTTCTGACGTTACAATCTACTGCGCAACAATTGACCACGTTGTCTGATGATGTCAACGAACGGTTATCCACCCGTTTGCGTACCCAATTACACAACAGTCTAGAAACCAGTTTTAACGCCATGGAAAATTCCAACGTAGGGGTTTCGGAATCACAGAGATCGTTTCTCCAATCGGGCGGCCAAGGTCCTACTTGCCAAAAAGTATTGGAAAATATCCATCACGTCCAGGGTTACCTGGCTTCCTCTCGTTTGGAATTACAACGACTACGGGAGAGTATTGACCAACAAGCGGTGGTGGAAGCGGAATTGGATCGTAAAATTTTCGAAGCGAGTGAAACGTTAGCTACCCTCCAGGTCCAATTACAAGACAAGCAATTGGCCAGTGTATTATATACCGACGTAGTAGTACATCATGTGTGTTCACCCCTATACTTGCCACCTGGAATGACTACAGATATGAGTATAATGAAGTCTACCGCAAATCAGGGTACTGTGAACGAACGTACGGATGTGTCCACTACCCTTGACACATTTACAACACCCAGTCTGACCGAATGTCCCGCCAAAGGTTCTATGTCACAGCAAGGTTTACGGTACGACAGGGTTTATACTCCACCACCCGTTCACCAGGTATTCCTCTCTCCAATATATCAGCTCTACTGTCATGTCTGGCGGGTGGTGTACCGACATGGTTATTCAATGGTGGGTATTCTGGTGTTGGTGCTCGTACTGGAAATTGCTGCTTTGGCTACTTTTTACCATGTGTTTCACCCTCATTTGCCGGGGTCAGCATGGTTCAGCACACCTCAGTCTATTTCCAAAGTCCGTTCGGATGTCAACAGGGTAGATCCAATAGCCATGTCATCATCCGTAGTATTGGCCCAGGAAAAAACTTGTGGTGGTGACCCATTGTTTGTGGATGAATTATTTGGTATACCCAAGAGCCCTGCGGATATGAATGATGTTGATGGTGATATTGCACCATTGCCTGATGCACCAAAGAAAGAAACTAGTGCTAAAGACAACACACTAGACACATCGGATAGGTCGGGAGATACTAGTAATGACGAGGCGGTTCTTACGACATCCACGAATCACACCTCTTGGTTAACGTATTCGTTGGCTTTCCGGTTACATCAGATGTGGGCAACGATGAGTGAAAATTGGGAGTGGGCTCCTCCAATCACCGAATGGTACCATCAAGTGTTGGCTTATACATCTCAGTACATGTAATCCTGATGTAACTATTGTATAATGTTAGTCCATCGTTATAAAATGCCTTTTAACTATTAAATAAGGAAAAAGATTCCCCATGGAACATCATCCCTGAAAAGTTTAGATAAAACTATTTATGATCACTCCTCAACAAATTTAGTTAGTGGCGAGGTATTTCTGCTTCAAAGTATTGACGAGTGATTAGCTTTGGGCATACCATACATTGGGCTCAAAATTTGCACATTGACATGCTTACAACGACATGAATCATTAACATATTATTATTAAAGGTATGTAAAAAAAACGAAAATCAACAATGGAAACTCCATAGGTCGCTAAAATGAAGCCCCAAAAAGGAAAGAAGAAAAAGAAATGTGCATACCGAATTTAAGAAAAATATATAATCTGAGGAAAATATCAGCTAACCAAAAGAAAAGCACACATAGAACCTGAAATTTAAAGAGAAAAAAAAACTAAACCAAATGAAAGCATAATTACCCGAATATTAAGAAAAGTAAACCCACTAAACAACAATAAGCCTTTGGAATAAAAAACAGGAAATGGAAAACACAATGCTTTCGGGTTACCATTTAAACAACACAATTTTGTTGGAGACATGAGTCTTAACAGATAGGTATAATATAAATGAAACCCGCTAGTCGAGAGGCGGGAAGAGAGCGAGAAGTCGGGCCCTCATCCCGACATTTACATGTAAAACGATGGGGGGGAGTGTAATCTCTCTACAGGACAGAAAAGGGGTGATTAAGGCAAGTAGCACATTAGTACTTACTCCCAATCAGCCCTATGTAAATATAATTCTCAAGGCAAGTGTATAGAAAAGTATACTGTCCAAAAGGTGGAACACAAAGGGGGGGATGTAGAAAAGGGGTAAGAAGAAACAAACAAATAAATCAAGCAAAAATATTATCAAATGAGGGAGAGGGAAAACGTGAGGGAAGAAAGTCTGGTTACTCGAATTTATGCTAATACGCACTACGTACACGCGACAAAGCTTGAAAATGATTAAAGATTTACGGATGTCAACCTACAACAGCCCACAATTACGCAAATTGGCTTGAATGATGATATCGTTGACGGCAGCCATGACGAATTTGATCTGATTGGTATCGGTAGCGCACGTTAAATGAGTGTAGACCTGCTTGGAGTCGGACTGGTTCAACGACACGAACCGTTTATGTAAGTATTCGCAAGCCATATCGTAATTGGCACCACCCTCGTAGTCCGGGAAATAGGCCTTGAGCGGTGAACGGGGGAGTTTCTCCCGGAAGATATCGATCTTGTTCAGGAACAAAATGATAGAGGTACGTACAAACCAGCGCGAGTTACAAATCGAGTCAAACAGGGTAAGGGCTTCCTGCATACGGTTGACAGTTTCGTCCTCAATGAGTACCTGATCGTATTCGCTGATAGCCACCAAAAACAGAATGGCCGTAACGTTTTCAAAGCAGTGAATCCATTTTTTACGTTCGGAACGTTGACCGCCCACGTCCAGCATACGGTAGGTCAGCTCACCCACAATAAAGGTTGTCTCTGTGATCCCCGTGGTCTTGACCCGCGAACGTAGCACATCTTGGTCCGTAGGCACGTAGTCGGGTTTGCTCACACGATCCATGGCGTCAAAATAGTAAGTGGCCGAATCGTTGAGTTGAAATTCGCGAGAACGCTGTACACAGGCCCGGACTCCGCTGTCTTGCCACAACGCTATAATAGCCTGGGCGGCTTCCGAAGGCAATATATCATTTTCGAACTGGCTGGGAAGGTCAAAGATGACCGCGGCGTGCTTTTGATTACCGCTGTTGGACAGGTCAATACGCATATTATCCATGGCTTCCAGAATGACACGCATGGACTGGATGATATTGGAAAAGATGATTTCCTTGAAGGATTCGCGTTCCTCGCTGCTGTACCCGCCGTCGTGGATGAGCTTCATTTGTTTGAGAATAGTACTCTTACCCGACTCACCGGCCCCCAATAGGAGCATCTTAACCTCATTACGCATGGTCATACGGTCACGTTTGAGTTGGTTCTCGATTTCTTCATTTTTGCGTTTTCCTTCAATGTCTTCTTGGCTCATACAGCAACCCATCGTGATGAAATGGTGGGAAAGGCGACGAGGAACTCTACAGGTGATAAATTCAAAAAAAAAGTGATATCCAATATATATATATGTATATGTAAAAATAGTGAGGAATCGGTTAGCCAAAAGAATGTAAAGAGTGTGGCAAACTAACAACTACACCTTCGAAAATATGATAATAACCAAGGGAACGGTGTGGGTATGCCTAAATATAGAAAAGAATAATCAAAGAAAAGGAAAAGAAATATATGTCTACGAGGTATATTCTCGAGTGAGCGAGTGAGAGCGATAATACCTCCTGATGAATACCCTTTTAAATAGTAATACACCCGGATCAGGAATTGGGAGGAAAAGCGACAGTAAAAATGCAGAGTAACTTCAGCTCAGTTATGGTAACCCAGCCAACAACTCCAGGGGTACGATATCTCTAGAAAGGCTACGAATAGACTTTTTTCCTTCTTTCCCAATTCAGACACTGCCTGTTGTAGAAAAGTAGCCCAAAAATACCAAAGATGGACCAGAGACCCTAGATATCAGGGCGTGTGGCCCGGGGGGGAGAGGGAATTCATAAAAGCACAGGTGTAACCTCAGTATCGAATAGAGACAGTACCCATCTCCGTTTCTCTCTCGTTGTTATCCCCTGCTTAAAGAATAATAACAGGGTCGGTAGCGTGTTTACTGGTCATCAACACGGCTCCGCTTAACTTTTGAGTATCGGGGCGAGATAAGCTCCAAAGTTACTTTACTCGAAAAGCATCCCAGATGAGAGGGTCCCCCAACTTACCTATACAAGTAAAAAATAAAAACGCACGGATGACAACAAAGACCCGAGTAGGTACGCGCACGAGGTTAGGTCACCTATATATATAAGTAAAGTGGAAATGGAAAAAATAGAGTTTGGTTTCTAACGAACAAAGTGGCAGATGGAGAAGAGCTTTAGAATGAATGAGTCGGTGGTAATAAAATACAAGCCAACCGAGCAATACTCTCCCCTTGGTTTTTAATAGTATTGAAAAAAAAGGATAAAAGCAAAAGGAATAAAAGGCAAAACGAAGTAGGTATAGCAGTAAAAAAATAGCGTAGTTTGAGTATAAAAAATGAAGAGATATAAAAAAAAAAAAGGAAACCAACAGCAGTGAAGGAGTGGGAGAGGGGGAGGGGAACGGACTACTCTTGTGGAAGAGCAAACGCATTTACTGTCCCCATTTCAAAGGCAGAGCGATGCACACGCGAAGAAGCCCAACAAAGGACAAGGATCCACCAATTCCTTTCCCTTGTTATTTTTCTTCTAGCAACGTCGTTTAACTGGTAAAAGGGCTTCAGGTACTGCCGCCTTGTTACTGCTGGTGGCTCCAATGACTTTTGACCAATCAAAAGCATATAACCAAAGAAATCTCACTCTAAACCTTCAAGTCACAACGCTCTATGCGCATTGAATTATTGCGATACCACTATATGAAACAATCGGCATGTTGGACGATATAATGCAACCGGTTGCCCGCCATAAGGACTGAATAGCTAAGGAATGATAGCTTTTTCACTTTTTTTTTCCGCTCCCGTTGATCGTTTTACACTCATTTCGATGATGTGCCTTCATTTTAATACAGTGATTGGGAACAATATCCTGCCCTGTAAACTGCCCTACAATATATCCTTGATATCGGACTCGAAAGTCGCAGTGAAGTGGATCGTCCGCCCTCCTCTCCTTCTTGCTACGCTTGATTATTTATTATACCTAAAGGAGTGTGTATATATATATATATATATATTTACTATTTAAAAGATAGAGGATTGGAGTTGGTCTGCTCTTCACCTCTCCCCCACTCTCCGCCAGGGAACCTATTCCGATCCTTGTTTATTGGTACTGGATGTGTGTGTTATAAGTGGCGTGTCCCAATTCCTACCCGGACTTGTACTATTTCGCCAGGATGCATTATCTGTATACATCCAACCTTTATGCAGCTCTTCAACTCAGTTGTATTTATTGAGGTTCAGCAAGGTGCCATTTATCAGATATTATGCACCTGCAGAGTGGCTGACTATAGCATACCTGTCAACATCAGTAACGTGTACGAGGTAAGTTGAACTCACATACCATCATATTACACTACTTGCGTCATGGTGGAACAACATGGTTCGTAGTAAAGATTGGAAAAAAGGAACCGGTGGATGACAATGGGCCATTTCCGGGAAGTGTTACCACCGAGACACTCACCTATTGATATTGAGCGAGATGAGCGCATATTCATTTATAAAAGAAGGGGAATGCGATTGTAACTTGTGTAGGCCCGTGGCAAAGACGGGAGTGAAGTATGAAAAAAGATGTTAACAACGGACAATATCCAAAATACAATATCACCAACCCAAATTAACCAGATGTTGAACAGAGTGAGGAAAACTAAGCGGGCTTTACCGTTCACTCTCGTTTTAACCACAATTCTAAAGCAAAAAAAGGCAGGTTGTGACAGTAGAAAGTATATTTCCTCTCCCTCTACGAATATTCAACAAATTTTGGTTTACTAGTGGCTTATTCCACTCCATGTTCTCTTTTTTCTTTCCACGCCTTCTGCCCGCTGATAACGAAAAGGGACACCAACCAACTTAGCCTCTGGTTCGAGGGTTCGGTCAATGAGGGATGACTGTTATCAGAAATATAAAATATCGGATTGGTGGGAAAATCCCCTCTAGACAACCGAAATGGAAGGATTTACATCGTTCCTATCCAACGGAAATCCATGTATTTTTTTTTACTCCGTTATGCTTTGTGTCTTCCAAGAGTCAATCACCGCATCTTCTTTTAATAATGATACGTTGTTGTTTTAAATATTAGTGAGACTAACTCGATACCACTAGCCCACGTTTAACCACGAGATTTAACCGTACAGTAATGTTTTATAAACACATTATTATAACGGATGAAAAGATGAAGCATGAATATATATACTGGTTATCCTGATTTCGCCTTTCTTTCCTTTTTGAATAATCGAACATGCGGGTATTCATTGAATTGGTCGATGAGATTGCAGTCTTGGATATACAGGGGTGGTTCACGCTCTCCTTTTACTTTTACACATAGTCACGTAATTCAATTTGGAAAGTGCCTTATGTAGTGCATCATCTATATCCTTCCCCCCCTTATCCTTTCCTTTTAAAGAGTAAATTTTCCAACACATTTCCAGATTCACATGTCGGTGCCATTATGTACAAGCCCTGCATTGGATTTATTGGAGTTTTCTTGGTCCCCCTTGTTACGCTCTTGTGGGATTGCCATGATGGTTTTTAATATGTCATTTCAAAACCGCATTAAAGTTCAATTTGGATTGTTTGTTAACATGTCGTCGTTATTGTGGGCTATAAGCTGTTCCGTCACGCTTCGCTGCCGAGTTTACCAGATATTACAAGGTATTCACCCCATACTGTGTTTTTATTTTTTCACATACCGATGAATAGGAGAAGATGCCCCCTTTTATGGCCGTACATGCCAAGTTTGGGTTGGTCGATGTGGTTCCTTGGAGGGATTACCTTTCCCACCCTCGAACACCACGTGTGCAAGCCAAGGTGTAAGTAGTGGAAAGGTGGGGGGGAGGAGGACACATATTTTCGAACATGTGTGGATGGATGGATTGAAATACGAATATCCAACAGAAAACGTGGTCGGGTGTTTTGATTTCACTTCACATGGAGAGTATATCGAGTGTAATGGCGTATTGACATTCAGTTCAGTGGCCTCTTTAGGTATGATTTTTATTACCACTCATAGCCCTTAACAATATTCTATTCACCCGCTCGATTAGACCGCCAATACCTTTTAAATATTAACTACATGGCATTGTGTGCTGTCCGATCATGCCACGTTAACACATTGATGGGTGTATCTGGATAATCCACATCACGTGTCATCTCTTCTCCCTGTTAAAATAAAGTGTGCGGTGTGAGGGTTACAGGTCAAGGAGGTCCCTGCTTCGGCATTGTCCCTCGGCCTTTTGCTGGATATTGCCACTATTTTTTTTTTTTCGTTTGCTGTTCATTGTGGCTAGTCCTCTCTCCCTTTACCCCCCCTCCCCTGGTATACAATATACAGTATAACAATAGTTGTGCCGTTCACTTGCCGCTCAAATCAGTACACATTACTACCCCTTGGTTTCTTTAGGCGTCACTTACCTTTTTTTTTTTCGTATCGGTGTTTACTACTCCATTCATGTACTTTTTTTCTTCTCATAAATGCTATATACAAATCGTGTAAACACTTCTCTTCCACATACCGTCCTGCTCTTTACATTGTTCATTTTTTTCGCAGTGGGTTGTTTATACGTCATTTCTTACGAACAAACTGGCCCATGGTATGAGAGGCGGACTCTCCTCTTTTATCCTTATTTTGCCACCCACACGTTACCCGTAGAAGAACGCCTGTGGAAAAAGCTCCTATGGTGCTTGGTGTGTTATTAAAATGACCCACATGCAGCACTCCTCTACGCAACTGTCCGATAACACGGGAGTGACGGTCTCCGCTTCGACAAACCCTACACCCAGGGGACAGAGTCAGAAGCGTACCGTCAAGGATTTCACGTTTGGTCGGATATTGGGGGAAGGGTCATATTCCACGGTTATGGTGGGTACGGAGAAGTCCGCGGGCACGGAGTTTGCCGTTAAAATCCTAGACAAACGCCACATCATCAAGGAAAAAAAGACAAAGTATGTCAATATTGAAAAAACGACCTTGAGCCGTCTGTCCCATCCCTTTATTGTACGTTTACATTATGCGTTTCAAGACCCCGGTAGTCTTTATTTCGTGTTGGACCTCGCTAGAAATGGCGAATTGTTGACGCTTATCCGAAGACTCCAGCGGTTACCGGAAGAGGGGGCCCGGTTTTACTTGGCGGAAATTGTGACGGCGGTGGAATACTTGCACCACAAGGGGGTTATTCATCGGGACCTTAAACCGGAAAATATCTTGTTGGACGAGAATATGCACATCAAGTTGACCGATTTTGGTACCGCAAAGTTAGTAGACGAGACCAATGTCACTAGTACTTCTCCGCAACGTTCCCAATCATTCGTGGGTACGGCCGAATACGTATCGCCCGAACTGTTGACCGATAAGATGGTCGATAAAAGTTCAGATTTGTGGGCCCTGGGGTGTATTTTGTATCAGTTATTGGAAGGTCAGCCGCCGTTTAAAGGACCCAACGAATATTTGACCTTTCAGAAAATTCTACGGTTGGAGTATTCCATGCCCGATCACTTTTCCCCACTGGCCCGAGATTTGGTATCCCGGTTACTTGTGTTGGAACCCACTCAACGGTTAGGAGCGGATGAATCTGACCTTTCTGCGATCAAAAGACATCCTTTTTTTCGGGATATCGAATGGGATAACCTTCACGAACAAACTCCGCCCAATTTAATACCATCCGATGGTAGGGCCCAGGGAAGTGGGGTGGATACGTCCCTCGAAGGTCATCTTCCGGATAATGGACTCGGGTTTGTTGACGATTCGGATCTGTTCCAACAACTTCAACAATTACCCGTGGTGGACGCCGGTGTTTTAGCACATCATCCGTCGTCACCGAGTATCCAACCGCACGGTACCGTCCTTCCTTTACAATTGCAATCCAACTATGACCTCCGTCCTCCTTCATTACCACCCACTTCAGCTCCAGGCCCTTCCCAGAGGCGTTCGGAACAGTTGGCGGCGACTCATGTTCCACTATCCCCGGGGATACCCTTAAATCCGTCCTTTCGACAGGCCCACGAGATGACGGCCTGGTCTCCACACCCACCGGATAGGAATACTAGTCCCACTTCCAAGGTGTGTGTACAGAATCCCAACCAACGCCAAGCGCCACCCTCTGCTAAACATTCCGAACTTCACCAATCACCCATTACTTCCCCACCACCTTCTGTAGCCCATTTTGGTTATTATGACCGAAATTTTTCCCCTTCCAATGGCTCCCAGTCGTCTGCTTCTACCCCTTCGGCACCTGACCCCCATTTTCATAACCTTCATTGCGATGCAGTATTTCACGAAGGGGGTAAAATACCTCAGTCGGCTAAACCGTGGACTTGGCACGGTCGGTTGTGGTTAAAATTAACCCAACTTTGTTCTTGTTGTCGTTCGGGTGCTTAGGAGGGATGGTTGGGGTGATGTGCGTCACTCTATCGTCATGATTTTTTTTGGGTAGTTCCGGATTACGTAATCCCTTCTTTTTTTTTCTCGGGCTTGATTTGAGTGATCCATCCAAAGATTTACCCTTTTGTCTCTTTTTCTTTTGTCACATTATCTTTACACTCAATTGTTTAATCCTTTTCGGGATTTACCAAGCGACGTGTATGATTCGTTTGATATAGTATAACGCGAATGGGATGAATGACACTATCATCAATTTTATAACAACTGGTTTTTGTATTTGTAGTAAATTTTATGAAATTTTGACAACAGCGATTGCGTGTGTGTGTGTGTGTGTTTTTTTTTGGTTTGTTTATATTTTTATTAGGTTTGTTCGATAAACATAAAAGGACGAAATATGATATCCGAAAGGTGTTATTCCAAACGTTAAATACATAATTTCTGTTCAGGGATTCATTCTTGATATACATTTTTCCAAGTCAATCCAGACATTGCTCCACTCACAAGGAAATCAAAACAAGAGCTAATTCTTTTTTTTTTTTTCAAAACAAAAGTAAAAAAAAGAAATATCACCAGGAGAGGGATTGAATAAAGTTATCCAAATTATACTCTTCCTGATATTGCTGTTCATCCCAAAGATCTTCCAGGTCTTCCAACGCGGCTTTAGCTGATACTTTCTGGTTACCATCAGCACCCTTTGAACCGGGTATATTCCGCTGATTGGCCTCATCAGATTGGGTGGCACCCACACTAAACAAGTCGAGCAATTGGTCGGTATTCATGCTTTGTAAGCCGGCATTCTGTTGGTTAATGATGGAACTGGCAACATTAAGTTTGAATTTTTGTAGACCCATAATCTTTTCCTCAAGGGTATCCCGCGTAATGAGGCGGTAAACGTTCACCACCCGTTTTTGACCAAGACGATGAGCGCGGTCCATAGCTTGGAGATCCTTCATGGGGTTCCAATCGTGTTCCACAAAAATGACCGTGTCGGCACCCGTCAGGTTTAAACCTAGACCACCCACATGGGTAGTCAACAGTAGTACGTCGATGGACGGATCTTGGTTAAATTTCTGCACTACATCCTGTCGTTTCTGGGAATCCACCGAACCGTCTAACCGCATATACGTCACACTGGGCAGGTGGGTACGCAACAGATCATTTTCCACAATGTCCAACATGGTTTTCAATTGGCAAAAGATGAGAGCCCGGTGTTGACTCACCGTTTCTAATCCCGTACTATCTTCCACTGTGGCCAAGTCCTGACCTCCCCCACTTAACGCCGCACTTTCGTCCTTGGTTCCAATACCGCAATCCCACAGGAGTTGCTTAAGGGCCAATAGTTTCGGGGCGTGGTGTAGATCGTGTAGGGATAGTCCCGGTTGTTTGGTAATTTCGTTATACCGACTGTGTTTAGGGTTCAACACCAACAACGGATGGTTCACCAGTTTACGTAGGTACTGCAACGCCTGGAATACGTGAGCGTGTTGATTTTTGCGTCGGGCTCCGTTTTCTTCAACTGTGCCTTCCCTTTGGGTTAGCACCGCTTTGCTCACCGTCATTGTGACATCTTCCCCTACTGGTTCGGTAAGAGCCGAGTAACTCTCGCCCGTTTGCAAAGACCGCCGAATCACCTGAGTAGTACGGGAATTGGAAAAATCATCATAGAGTTTCCGCTGCAGCTCACTCAAATCACAATAATGATCCTGAATGATCTTGGGCGGTAAATCATGCAATACGTCTTCCTTCATACGGCGTAGTAGAAACGGTAATACCTGTTTATGTAGGGCCTCTAGGGCCAACGCTCCCGCTTCTTGGTCCCGTGATGAACTTTTACTTTCCCGACTGGCCAGAATAGGTTTCCCATAACGTTCGTTAAATATCCGCTCCGTTCCCAAAAAGCCCGGCATCAGGAAATCAAACAATGACCACAATTCCAACACATTATTTTGCACGGGGGTGCCTGATAGAATTACTCGGTGGAGAGCCTGGACCGACTTGACCGCACGCGTAATTTTGGTCTTTGTATTTTTAATAATGTGACCTTCGTCCAAAATGCAATAATTCCAACGTAGATCCACCAGCTCCTCTAAATCGTTACGCAGGACGTCATAGGACATGATTATCACATCGTATTGGGTTAAACAAGGTCGGATTTTTCGGCGTTCGTTAGGAGGTCCGGCGTACACCAAAGGTTGCAGATTGTCTACATACGTCACAATTTCTTGTTGCCAGTGACCGATTAACGTAGGGGGACACACCACCAAGGAAGGCAGCGGGGCGTGTTCGGGTGACTGGGTAGCGGCGTACTGGGTGGCCCGATTATGGTGATCACTAGCCAGGATACAAATGGATTGGAGTGTCTTACCGAGTCCCATATCGTCACAAAGGATGCCATGGAGTTGGTAACGGTTAAGGAAAGCCAGCCAGTTAACCCCGTCCTGTTGGTAAGGACGAAGTTCTACTCGTACCGGAATAGGAATACGGAACGGTTCGAGTTGGGAACTGTCGAGCAATTGCGACAAAAACTGCCGTTCGTGTTCACGGTGGGCTAACAAATCGGCCGCCATTTCGGGTGGATCGGGCATACCGGCTTCCAACGGAACCAGTTTGATCAATTGGGCAAAGGCGTTGGTACACACCATCCGTACGAGTTCGTCGGGGTCACTCATCCGACCCAGTACCGGTACCACCAGGAAAATGACAAATGGTAAAATACGGTGGTCCAAGTGTACCACGGTTTGGTACACTGCTTCGGCTGCTCCCTGACGTCGGGTAATGCTTTGCATGTGACCCAGGAGAGGGATGGTGTGACGCACCATAAGGGTCAGTACTTCGTTTAACAACACATTGGCTAGAGTAGCCAGGCATCGACCTGTACTGTAACGCAAAGCCGCGTACTTACACTGGAGGACCACAAACACGTGGGGCAGCAGGGTAAGTATGGCCGAATGAAGTTGCGGGTCTAAACTGGTAATCAAGGTCTGGATAACTTGCAATGCGTCGATAATTTCCTGACCCAGTGGGTCGACTTTGGATGTTGTGTCAGTGGTGATTTCTGGAGGACTCAAAAACTCATCCAGGGCTATTACTGGGTCCTCTCCAAGTGTAGCCGACGATTCCTTAGAGGGCTCCTCCCTCTTCAAAACGACTGGGTTAGCCACTTTACTTAGAGGCCGGGCTACCGTATCCCACAACCGGGGCAAATAGAAAAACAGACGAGGTCCGAACAAGGTGGCTAGTTCGTGTAACGCCATGGTGGCACCACGTACCGTTAATTGGACGGATTGGCCAGGTGCAGTGGCTTGGTCCATGGCTAGGGCACCGTCGAGCATTTCTGACGAGGCTTTCTGTAGGGTAGTAGACGATGCACCATTTGTCGGAGTGAGGGCGGAATCCCGGGGTGAACCATTACCTTGTTCACTGGGGGTTCGAGACACCGCGCTGCCCCGACCCTTTCCTCTCCCACGGCCTCGTCCACGACCCCGGGGTTTCTTTTCTTCCGCACCGGATTTCCCCGGGAGGGAGCCCAAGGCACCAACAGTGGGTTTGGACGTATTCCTGGCGTGATTACCGTGGTAATAAGTCAGTGCACTTTCCATGTCACTCACCAACGGTGGAACCAAGATACCTAGCTCAAATGCATTCGTCACTTCACTGGGGACTAATGGGTCGACGGGATGAAAAGTCGACAAGGGCAAATCGTCGGGTTCCTGTTTAACAGGAACGATCTCCGTTTCCACACTCGGCGAAGCCAGAGGAGACGAAAACAAAGTCAAGGGGGCCACAGTTTGGGTGACGGTTTCTTCGGTGGCCCGTTTAAAAGAAGAGGCACGGCCGGAGGCGAATGCATTGGAAGACCGAGGAGATGATACCGTCTCGGATGACAACTGCTGCAGTGACCAAATACCCGTTTCGGTAAGGTTGGAAGCCAATAATGGTGTTTCGGAAGAATCGGAACACACAAAGGTGCATAAATTTTTAATAATCTTCTCTACGGGACCTTGGGCGTGCTTGGGCTGCATTAATTCTTGGGTACTATAATTCGGAGGTACCCAGGAATCCGCAATACCTTGTTTGGTATCAGTTGTAGAAAAACGGAAAGTGGTCAAAGCACAAAATTTGGCAATCGATACCGCCGCCCGCAGTTGTAAATCGGTCAATTCCTCCCCTTTAATGGCACCCATAAGGGACCGAATGATGTCATTTAGTTTAGCAGGAAGTTTTTCCAAGGCTACAATGGCACCCGCTTCCGCACTGTGGGTACGAGTTCGCCATGTCGTTAATTCCGAATGGTAGTAACCAATACTGGCTAATACTCGTCGACGACGGTCCTCGAGGGATTTTAATAGAGTATTGGTCTTCTTCTTACTGGGGATGGCCTGACACAGAGTTTGGTAGAGTTCGCCAGCCACATGGGTACCCATATCCACCGTAAACCAATGGGCTACTGGGGGTGTACCCGGAGGGCAATCTTCTATGCTCACTGGGGGAAGTGCGGGAACTTGATGGGCTGGTACCTCCGCCTGAGTGGTAAACTCCCGTAAAAGAGCCAGGGATTCGGCGTGGATACGTCGTACGGCAGGAAGTACTTCGGCATAGGTCACTCCGGAGGATTCCCCTAGGTTTCGTAGCAGAGTCTCATGGCAGTGAGTGGCCAGAGATGAAACTTGTAACAGTGGGTATTGCAAGGGGGATCTCAAAGGCATGGTCTTATTCATCCAGGCCCGGTAGGCCGCGTAAGCAGTAGCCCATTCGTCGATCACTACTGCTACCACCCAATGATGAAAAGCCACAGAGGACTGGAATAAGCAATCCAAGCAACCCCGTAGGAGTGAATCCAGCGAGGTAGTATCAGTGAGCGTCTGGACAGCATCTTTGGAGGATTGTGTCCGAAGTTGTTGAACCGCGAGGACGCTCAGTAAATGTCCTAGAGCGCGGGCCATTGCTGCACGATTCCGGTAGAGCACGTCTTTGGATAGTAACCCCATATCTTGTCGAACTACGGTGGCGTCTACCGGATGAACCTGGTAAACCCCCGTAGAGTTATCCAGCCCCGGAGCACGCGCCATGTACATTCCCATGGTAGAAAGTGGTACCCCTACGGGATGAGCGGCCCACTGGAACCAGTGTGGAAGATGGGGAGCCACCAGATGTGCCAACGAAAAATCGGACTTGTGATCGGGTGGGAACACCAGATGGCAGTATACTAGTCGCCATACCAGGGCACTCCAGACCTGTCCGGATAATTGGAGGATTTTAGGATGGGTTTCCAGGACCAAATTTTGGTAAACCAGTTGGAGGCACCGGGCATCCACATTACGCCATTGTTGGTTAACCCACGGGTCATCTGGAGCTAGTCGAATAAATGTCTGCAACGTTTCCAGCACAGCAATTCGTACCGAAGACATGGTGTGACGGAAGAACGGGTAAAGACGGGGTAAAAGAGTTACAAAGCCCCGATCCACCGTCGAGGAAACGGTATCACCACTGATTTCAAGTGTGGCCAACTGATCCCCCGAGGTGAGGGCCTGACTTTTCATGAGGGAACATACCTTGTCGTACCGGTAGAGTTTGGACACCAAGTCCATCACGCTAGCAATGGATGGGGTGAGATCGTCCTTTAATTCCAAAAGACCATTCCAAAGAATACGACATAGTCCCGGGATGGTATCAGGTAATTGTTGTACCAATACGTCGACCATAGGAGTAAGGGTGGCTGCTGATACGGCCCGTACATCGTCGTCATTATCTTGTAGTCCTAGATACACCGCACCGACCGTACGATCCAGTAACTGGGACGCTAAATCCTGGCGAACCGCCACCACGTACTTCAGGCCCAATAGCCCAGCGTATCGTACTTCCCAAATGGTGGAACGAAGCACCGGGTGGTTTTGCGACACCCAAGGTTGATGTACAAGTTGGAGTAATGCATTCATTACCTGATCGACCCCCAATGGTTGTAAAAATTTACCAACCATCCCCAACGTTTGGGCACAGGTTTCACGAACGGGTGCCACCACCTGATCGGACACAAAATCACCAAATCGGTCGAGGGCCAAGACACACACCAACCGTACGGCGATGTCCAACAAATAAATTTGATTTCTTTGCCGATTCACCGCCGAGGTACAGTCCCGTTTGTACCCGGCCCCGCTACCGTGGATCTTGAGAATGGCCTTGAGTCCCAATCCGGCCCCGTGTCGCACTTCCCAAGCGGGGTCGAATACTGCCAAGCACAGTTGGTCGACCAACCGCGTAAAGGGCCAGTATTCAGGAGGTACCGCTAGAGGACTTTGATATACAGTGGAACCATCAGCACTGCTGGCATTTTCATTGCCACTAGCATGATCCTCGGTTTCGTTATTAGTAATCAGAGGCAACCCTGGGATAGGATGTCCCACTACGGGAGTGTGTCCAGCCGACGAGAGGGTAGGGGTATCGAGAACAGTGGACCCAGAAGACAAGGGGGATTGGCCCGCACCAGACTGCACGATATCAATTCGGGGGATTTTTTCACGTCCTTGTTCTGCGGGAAGGGGCGTGTCGTATTTGGCTGGATGGGGAGTGGAAGAAGTGGCATCAGCAGCCGAATGAATAATTCCCGTTCGTCCTTCTTTCTTGGCCTTGCGCTTTAGTCTATTGCGCTCACGGGCACTCAGATTAGCAATATCCAAATTCGGGTATATTGAAGACAAGACGGCCTCCCCGGATGTAGGCCCCGGGGGTTGTGAGGAAGGGGGAAGAGGTAGCGGATGTTTACGAGGTCGTCCCCGGGGTCGAGATCCAGTTGACACGGTCGTCGAATCGAGTGGTTTGGGTTGGGAAATATTCGTGTTGACCATCGACACCAAGGGTACGGTGCCAGCTTCACCACTGGGCGTGCCTCCCCGTGGAGTGGTGGGTTGGACACTGAGATCGGCGTCGTCCAATAGATTCGTCGCCATAATCTGTGGGTTCATACCAATCCGTCTTAACAATTGATCACGCTGCAACGCCATCCGCTCCACAGTATCCCAGTCTCCCAAATCGACATCGAATTCCTTCCCAGCGCTTGATAATAATGTCTGACCTTGACCCAGAACGGTAGGCAAGTCCACCCGCGCAAATGACCAAGCGGTATCTGGGTGAGCAGCCAAAGAAGGTGATCGTGGATCCCGCGGACCCAAGGGTTGATCTGGGGGCACTTTAGTATCAACATGGGACGCCTCTGGAGTATTCCATACGGGCACGTTTTGGGCAATGGCTTCTAACGCCACTCCGGCGGCCACCCGCGTTTCCCACTGTCGACTGCGAAGGTGTCGACTAACGCGGAGAAGCAGATTGCTCAGTTCATCCGGATGCTGTTTTTGAATGTCACCGATTTGTTGGGCGGCTGTCGTACGGATGGCAGAGGTCGAACCCGTATCGAGAAGGAGAATAAGACGGTCTAGACGGCTGCTCATGGTGACAAGTGGTTTTCGCGCGTCACCTCGCAGGTGAAAAGTTGTTTACTTGGAGCACAACGGAAGAAAAGTCGAGAAAAAAAAAGCACTGGTGACCAATGACAAAAAAAAAGACAATGTAACAGAGCTATGGGACTAGACAGCGAGGGAAGTACAATCACCGGCCTTTTCAATCTTCATGTACCGTGGTGATGTGCGTCGTGAGGGGATGGGTTTTTACAAAGGATGCGTATACGAAAATCACATGTATATAGCTATAGAAAAAGAAAAACAAGACTCATCCCATGAACTGAACATGAGGAGAAGGGATAGAGGATTATAGCGTTAGCGAATAGAAAAAACACACACGAGTGATACCTTTACCTGAGGGTCCGCGAGTTTTGAGAGAAATGGTAATTCACCCCCCAGAGGGAAAGGAAGGGTTCATATTTATATATAAATGTTGAACGCACAGAACTATCTCACCCAGTCACGATCACGGACGTTGTTGCCAGTAGCAGAGCCAATCCAAGGAATGGAGAGGTGAAAATAATCACTCAGACACACCGCTGTCCAACCTGCCTTTGACCTCAGACTGACGGTGTCCTGCTTACCACTGGGGTTGCCCAGTGAACGGGGTGTTTAAAGTCACGTGATTAAATAGGGAAGCGACCACCACGTGCCAAATCCTCACATTGTACATTGACCAGCGATACTTTGTAAACAGACCAAGCCAACCACGCTGTAGTACGGCCAAAGGATACGGTGCGAGTGGTCCTTCCCAATATGTGATCACTTTGGATCATTCAAATGATTATGGGTGGTTCCTTACTTCGTGTTCAGATGGTTCAGCCACATCAATTTTTACCTAAATAATATCGTTAAATGCAGAGCTCACAAGCATTATCTGTTTATATATCATAGCGTTGATGGGAGGGGGGGGGAAGCGATTAAATCAAAAGGAATACAAATAAGCACAGGGGGAGAGGTTACGGTCAGTAAGGGTTACCCAGTGCATTGGTGAATACCTGGCCCTGTAATGGGGAACACATACGGAACATGTCTAACCACTTGGCGCTGTTGTTTTATCTCTACTCACCTTGTTTATTTTCTTCCAGAGGTCGACCACTTATGCTTTGGGCGGTCGCGGAGGTATTGGTTTTGGTAAAATTACTTTATACTTGCGATGCCCTGTTAGTATATGTTTATTTACATTTGTTAAGAACTTGCGTCTAGTTCAATCCGCTTAAAGTGTGATTGAGTCACATTTTTAGTTTACCACAACATTTGGCCAACAGAATAATATAGCATCCCTCTCTTCTTCCTGCTTTCCACGCACTAGGTGCGCTTTGTCAGTGTGTTTATACTCAAATACTGTAAGTACATTACGTTATTTTTATGGTGACCAAATAGCCCTGTGCATGCGATCTAATTATTCGACAGAATGATAAAAACAGGTGGGCTGAACCACCACCCCCACGGTGCGGTCCACGCGTACTACGCCCAAGTGGCCGAAGCCCTACCAGAGTCTCGTCCTTGCACTGATTCCCTCGCTTCGTCGACCACTCGTGTGTCCAATGAGGGGAAACCAGTTTACCCACCGACCTCCACTTGTCAGGAGAAAACGTCTTCACTTCCTAACGAGTCACAGATTGTCAATCCACCCTTACCGTCCAAGGCCGCTATGCAAGCACCTGTTTCCAACTCCTCACGACCTCGCCCTCCTTCCCCCAGCCGTATCCGTCGTGTATTTGCGCGGTTTCAGGAGGCCACTCCAGGTAAACCCACACCTCTACTGACTGACTCCCAACTTCACGTCAATGCCAACCCCTTCCGGAACGACACGGGTCAACCTACGTTCCATAATACTTACCGCTCAGATACCGACGATGACGCCGATTTGGCCGAATCCTATTTCCAGGCGGAACAATCCATGTCACGCTGCCCTCGTAAACGACACTCTTATCATTTTGGCAGCCCTACAAGACAGGCCCCTACTCGTCGACGGCCACGTCTACTTCGCACCCAGCGGAAATCTCGTAGTACTTATTTTTCGGCGGTTGGGCAGTCGCCGTTGGTGCGTATGGTCGTTCGTTCGGCTTCGCGGCTAATGCCCCGGTCCCTTCCATTAGTATCTGGACCACGACTGGCTGTCCCTATGGCTTTGCAATCCATACGCGGGTCGTCAGACTTTAATGCCTCTTCGGAAACGGAGGAGAGTGACAGTAATCTAGATAGCTCTGATGCGTGCTCTAATGTAACAGACCTGGACGAAGAAGAAGAAGAGGAGGATGCTCCTAAATATATTACACCCAACGGGGTGCCCTTTTTTGCACTCCAGTGTGCCGATAGCAATGTGGATGAGTTGGCGGGCCCGGTGCTAACATCTGGTCAAGATCCCTTGGGACTGGATAAAGCCCTGATCCAGGCTAAGCAACCCCTGGCCCCGCCGGCATTGACCCGATGGGCTAGAAAATTGGCGACGTTGCCTGTGTCTCTACTCTCGACTGAAGCTCTTAGTCACACATTATACCCTATTTTCAAAACCATGCGACATTTAAGGCACGGTCTCCAGGTGCTGGCCACCGCCAGACGGGGTTCACATCGGAAATCCACCAAGCCTGACAGCATTTCACAGATTTTTTATGGCCAACTTGAGGATGCGACACTATCTATTGCCCCCAAGATGAATCCCTCTTCGTCGAAGATGTGCAATGGTCACTTGACAACAGACGATCGTCTAAAACCAAACTCTACCCCAGGGGAGATCCCGAATTCGTCGTCAATTCCATTTCCATCAACATGTAATGGCGCAGATATCCAAACTCGTACTGGCTTGACTCGGTCCGTTGCGGCAGGGACGGCATCCACCGCTTCCTCTTCAGTAGCGGTAGTGTACCTGGCACGTTCGGCATCCGCTAATTCGGTCCCTTCGTTAACTCGACATTCGACCCGTTCCTCTGCTTCTACACTACCCGTTAAAGCTCACGGCCTAGGTACATCCATCAAACGTCGGTTCTCCCGCCATAGTCCATTACGCGCGTTAAACAGAAATCAGACCGCTCGAACTCGTTTGCAAACTAAAAAGTCGACCTCTCCTTCCAGGTTGGGACTCTCCCCAATGTAATCGTAAGCAATGTTGACATTAGGCCCTCGTGGTTGGTTTCACTCCCCCTCCCTTTTTTTTTCTTTCTCTCTCTGTACATGTAGCCTGTTCACAATATCTTGTCTTTTACGGCAATGTTTTCTACCCTTCTTGTTTACTATTGCGGAATTTTACAATAATCTGGCTTTAATAATACGCATGGTTATTTATACACTTTTTAAATAAACTATGCGTGGTAAAAAATTTTTAACTTGTTATCATGTATTAGAGGACTGGCGATAAGGTTAAATTTGGTTTGGCCCTGTGAAACGTAGCCAATTAATCTCCGTAGACAAGGGAAACGGGAGGGGAAGCTCCCCGCTGATTGTGGCGGGTCGTTATACTTGTAACGCAACAACTTTTTTTTCTTTTTCCTTGATGATTGGAGAGGAGTGGGACCCAGCCGTACTCTAACCCGGGGGAAGACTCACCCAGCCCTGTGGACTACCCAATCTCTCCCTCCGTCACAACAAGGTATGATGTCATCTGGATATGAAAGAAGTCCGAAGCAATATAAAAGATGAAAATTAGGATAGAGCGGTAAGATTTATTCTTTTCTTTTTATTTTACTACTCCATTTTCAGAGTTAACAATTGTGGTCGTTAAATTTCTATTATTGTGATATTTTGCTTGAATATCAGGTCCTGTATTCATCTATTTTCGATACCCAGCTCCTTTTCTTTTCTTTTCCACTTACCATGCCCGTGCTTAGTGCCGCTACTGCTGCAGGAATAGCCCTTGCTGGACCCGCTGCTACTGCTCTGGCAGCTTTGGGATACCATTATCGAGAACGTGAACGCGATCCGAGCCGAGGAAGAGTGTCGGATAGTGCACAAGTTGATAAGCGGAGTGTTGGCCAGACCCCTGGCCCGCATTTGGACGAGGAGAGCTCCATGGACGTTGGCCGGGCCGGTAGACGCATGCATGATTTTGACCAAGCTCTCGCCGATGACAGTAGCCATGTCACAGATTTTCCGCCGACTTCCACCCAAGACATTCTTAATCGTCAGCAGCTAAACACCCGTGAAGGCGATAGCCTTTCAGATACCAAACTACGTGAGATGCTGACTCCCGGTGTCCGTTCGTTGTTTAGTACCGCACGGAATATGGCCAACGTTGCCGAAGATAAATATAATTTGGGTTCACGTAACGCCAGCGCGGACAATACCCACTGGTTGGCCCAGAGAGACATGTTACCCCACAGTGAGAGAAATGAGCCTGGGCAGGCTCATCAACCAAAGAATTAGTAGCGAAGGGGAAATTATCGTATATTTCCCTTTATCAGTTGTGTATTTACTTTTGTTTGAATAGTGTCAATTTTGTGGCGAGAATTACGGTGGTGGATACGTGCTTTTCATTGTATTGTTAAAGTATGCGAACTCTGTTACAAGCCGAAAGTATTACAAAGCCTATGTAAACATTCACGGCGCTCACCACACCAAAGAAAGAATGTGTGTCTATTATCAATAAACTTTCCTCTGCATATTCCCGAAATCTATTTAAATAATATAGAAGCGGGGGGCGGACCGCTATTTTGGTTTATTAATAGTCAGTCCATCTGTGATGGCAAGTTGGGATTAGGAGAGGAGGAGGAGACTGTGTCACACCCATTTCCCAAAATAGCA
>JAOPJG010000538.1:0-21868 GCA_027478255.1 Dispira simplex | reverse complement strand
GTGTGTACCGAAGCGGGTATGTTTGCTATCCGGGCCCGAAGAAAGGTGGCTACCGAAAAGGATTTCTTGGAAGCCGTGAACAAGGTCATTAAGGCGTACGCCAAGTTCAGTTCAACTCCCAAATACATGACTTATAACTAGCGAGGTGGATCACAATGGCTCGAGGCTTCCAAGTAATGACTAGCTTCTGGCGTATCAATGTTTTCTATTCGTGGACATGTAATTACTACCCTTTGGCTTGTTTTTTTTGGGGGGTCATTTGTTGCCGCTCGTTGTTTCCACATTTTTTTCTTGGCCATATTGTATTTCACACCTCTTATCTCCAATCCGTTGTTGCTGTTGCTTTTTTTGTTTCCAAGCTTGGTTGTTGCCAAGTGTAGTTAGGTACTAAACTTGGATACTTACGTGAAACGTTATATTTCGTTTAGAAAGGTGATGTTGTAATGAATCATTTTCTTGTCTCAAACCTTGTGTTACAATAAATCACATCTGCACCTACTCAGATAATTTGGGAATCATGTTTTTACTACTGGGCTCACTTGTGTTTGTATTAAGAAAGTTTCATCTGGGTAATTTTTTTCACCTATACAGTGAAATGGAGTAAAGATGTACCAATTCCAATTTTATCAGTAGGATTTTGTAAGAGCCCTGTTCAACTTTGGCGGATTTATCCCTATATAGTAGAAAAAAATCACCCAGTTGTTGGAGCACCTTAACCAGTTACCAAACAATTGGGATTTGTTATGGCACCAGTTTCCCCAAAAAGTACATGCCCTATTGTGCTTAACCACTATGTGGCATCCCCGTAGTGATTTCGCCTGCGTAACCCTGGATGGGGTAAAGTTTCATCATGAGGATGGGAAACCAGATGTCCTGATGCTAACGGTCCACCATGTTAAAGAAGGCAACCGCAAGTCTATCCACATGCAAGCACTGGAGCACAGCCTCCACCTGTGCTCAGTCCATAATACTCGGGATTATATCAATAAATCCCAGGAATTCCACCAACCCCAGGAACGGGCATTATTCATTACCAAGAGGGGTACCAAGGTGACCAGTGACACCCTGGGTAACTGGAGCAAGTCCCTTCTTAATAAGACGGGCATTGACATGGATAGTTACTCAGCCTATTCTATTCGGTCTGCCACAGCCACCGCAGCACACCGTCTAGGGTTTTCACAACAGGAAATCCTGAATGCTGCCAATTGGAAGGAGTGGACGACCTTTCTCAATTACTACCATCGCCCAACTTCACATGAAAGTGTGACCAGGTCCGTCCTGATGAAATATTCCCATGATAGAAGGGATAACGGGGATTAAACGAGCTAGGTGAAGTTTAATTGTTCACGCTATCGCTTCTATCATCTGAATCCCACCCTCGGCAGTTGCCAAATTATCGTCGTATAGATTAATGATTGAATTTATATATTTTTTATTATTGAGATTCTATATCTCAAAATTCTCTATATAATTTTTAGTCAACTGACCCACCCTCAATTTTTTTGTTGTCACTTGATTATTTTAAATCGGGTCTAAGGGATAGTAAGGGTCCGGCAGAATCTACATATATATACAGTTGAAAAAATTACTAAATAAAGTAAATCGCGGCTTTGAAAGTCGTCGTTCCCATGATAGAAGGGATAACGTGAACCAATAACGTGTTTGTGTACGTGAGTAAATTCTAATGTTTTCATTTTTTTCATATGCGACCTATATTCTGTCTTCTTTGTAACGCCTTTATTTTTTAATTCTATCATTTTACAAATCAAGTGCTTCTGGCTAACCCAGGGTAACAAGTTTCCACTTTCTAAAATAACTTCATCAGACTTCACCATGCCTAAAATACGCACCTCACGTACTCGTCAACCGCCGGAGGGCTGGGACGACATTGAACCAGTTTTGGATGAATTTGCACAGCGCATGCGGGACATTGAAAACGAGCCCCACGAGGGTAAACGCAAAAATGAAGCCTTGTGGCCAATTTTTCAAGTCCATCACCAACGCTCCCGGTACATTTACGATTTATACTATAAGCGTAAGGTCATATCGCGAGAGTTGTACGACTATTGTCTCAAACAAGGGTATGCGGACGGTAGTCTGATTGCCAAGTGGAAGAAGGTAAGTGAAGGCGATTCGTTTACATGTTATTGCTTTTACATTGGGTCATACAGAATCCGGTGAGTTTGGGTAATTGCATTCTTCGGACTAGCAATTATATTAGAGTCCAGAACGGTTCATTTGCATGGGGGGAGAGGTTACGCTCTAACCCTAATATATTCGTCAATGGGGAATACGTTGTGGCACGTCCTTCTCACTTGGGCAACTATTAATTTAACTGGAAAATATTGGTGTCCATACTATGTGTGAAAACCGGATTTTTTTGTTTGGATTCATAGCTCGGCTACGAAAAGTTATGCTGCCTTCGGTGTATCCAGTCCAAAGACACTAATTTTGGCACCATGTGTATCTGCCGTGTCCCCAAGGCCAACCTGGAAAAGGACCGGGTTGTGGAATGTGTCCATTGCGGATGTCGAGGCTGTGCCAGTGGAGACTAAATGTTTGCCACCAGTTCTTTTAATAAACGCGGATTTTTTTTTACCGTGTAACATTGTATACTTTTTTTTCCTTGCTCATTCATTCCTGCATGATACTGCCTAGAATAATAATAACCGTGTGGGATGGGTAACTTGTTATACCTTAACTTTGTCATTTTTTTTCCATAAATTTCTATCTACACCACTCAGGTCTCGCTCAACACCTTATGATGTGTCCATCCAGTAGGCACTCATAAATGTAGAATACTTCGAATAACCCAGAGATGTGAGGGTTAGTGCAGTCTCCTTTTGCTTGTGGCTAGGGCCAATGCCATACTTTAATATCACCAATTTGGACACTTAACCAATGACGTTATGTGTAGGGTCGGGTCCCGTGTACACAAGGCCTTCCAGCTTTCTAAAATTGCCTATTATGAATAGCAGTGTTTCCTGCCACTCAATCCGAGAATGTGAAAGGGTCTACCGCTAGAGGGCATGAAGATAACTGCACGAACCAAGTAAGAATTATGAATTTATGTTGTCCATTTCGGAATATTCTGAAAATGGTTGTGTAACCTAGTGAAAAATATCGCCAAAGCCTTAGCTTCCGTATGAGCAATGTCGATTAAAAATGAATTTTAGTATCACCTCACTAAATAAATTAATAAGGGTATGCGGATAAAACGACCGGAGAATCATAACTGCCATGACGACATTAGTAGGAACCATGGGAGAAGCTTGGCGTGGATACATGTCCCATTGTGAGGTCAACGTTGCTGCAGTTAAGGTCAGCGAATCACTGATCAGAGCATGCAGCATGTTGGAACGCCAAGGATTTATATAAACAGTTATCACTCGTTATTAGCGGGTTATGACGTATCCTCTTTCCTCTTTTTCCGTATATAAATACATGTCATTGGACCTGTTGAATAGCGTGTCTGTCGACTTTCACATATTTTGGTTTCACTGCGGGTTTTCAATTATTCTATCACGGATGAATAGTAAGGTATGCGTATGAAAATTTGGCTTTTGTCGTTGACAACACTGTGCTGTAGAGAAGTGGCAGGAAATTTCTACGTCGACTGGACGGCCAAGCTATTGGGCAAAGCCGGTAGCGATACATTAGTGGCGGGACACCGTGACACGTTGGGCGCCGAACAAACGATGGTACGGAAGAACACCACACAGATGGAGTACGAATTCTACGAGAGTCTAAAAATGCATACCCGTCTGTTGCGCTGGGTTCCGCGTTATGTTCAAGGGTCTCTGTTACCCCCCACGAAATGCCGTAACCCCTGGGCTTGTGCCCAAGAACTCTATTATAAAAAATACCCGAGACGAGCCAAATCGTACCAGGTCGTGATGGATAATGTTTTACAAAGATATTCCAAACCGTCGGTTTTGGACATCAAAGTTGGCCGTCGACGGTATGAGCGGATGGCCATACAGGAACCCGTTAGACAAGGCATGAAGAAGACGTTTCTGATGGACTGGATTGGGTATAGTCCCCAAGGATTTCGGGTAAGTAATGTGTGGGTAAAACATGGCTTTCCCTGTCGCATAAATCACCAATACCACAAAGTGGCTGGCACGGGTCAATCACATGTTCAATTGTATTTCCTCTCTCCTGTTACTTTAGAGTAAACAGACTATCAGTTACTATGATTTCGATAATCACTTCCCCCCCCCATAATTTGACTTGGACTGTGTATATTATGATGATAATACCGTACTCACTCTAGGTCATGGTGTGTCTATTCATACTGG
Source organism: Dispira simplex (assembly GCA_027478255.1). Lineage (NCBI taxonomy): Eukaryota > Fungi > Kickxellomycota > Dimargaritomycetes > Dimargaritales > Dimargaritaceae > Dispira > Dispira simplex. The sequence goes on along the minus strand of JAOPJG010000538.1, from coordinate 17,567 downwards.
TTGCTGGACCCTTGTATCTTTATTTTTTTCCCTTTAACGACAACCAACGTTACTTATTAATGTAATAGGTATACAACCCGTCCGAGGGCAACTACACTCATTACAGTAAGTTATTCGGCAAGGTCCAATTGCCCTTTACTCAGGCGGCAGTCATGAGTAAATTTTTTCCGAAAGATATGTCAGTGGCGAGGAAGCTGCAAATTTTAGATTTATTTATCAACAAAGTGGACGAGCTCAGTAAGGATATGAAATCTGAAGAATTACGACTGTATGGCAGTTCGCTACTATTTATATATGAAGGTGACCCGACAGTAGAGTGGACAAAATTCCGCGAGTCATCCGGGACGGACACGGCGACCACTTCCTTGACATTACCAGGCCTAGAATCATCAATTCCTTCCGATTCGTCGTCTACTATCACACGTCGTGGGGGACAGGATGAGGCCAATCCGCTCTCTCAGCCTTTGACCAACGATGATTTGTACGGTGTTTACATGATTGACTTTGCCTACACCGAGTGGACTCCTGGTAAGGGACCCGATAAGGAATTTTTAGAGGGCCTGAAGCATATACAGATACTTTTAGACGAGTGTAAGAAATACATAGTCCGTAAAAATTAGCATCCTTGTTAGTAATTTTGTATCAAATTTTTTTCATAGACCAATAAATGAACACAAACATTTCTAGCCGTTTTGTGACCATCAGGTATTCCTTTGGATTTAACACTAGTTTTGATAATGTCTAGTTTCCCATCTATCGGGTCTTTCTAACACTTTCCCATCCATACTCTTAAACTGGGATAATTTGAATACTAGTAAATGTGGGCTATGGTCTTGCTGAAGGCTTTGCTTACCAAGTGACGTGTCACTTAGTCACTACAAGGCTTTTTTCCCGTGGGAACAATAATATTAATTCACACGATTTAGTCTACTTTCGTTTTAAAGCCCAGTTTTTTTCTTTTTTTTCAAAGGGAGCATGTAAATTACATTGTCTTGTTTGCGTTGGTATCGATAAGCAACTGATTCCTATTTACTTTTGTTATACTAGAAGCACCATGAACGCTCCCGATTTTTACGAAATGTTTACCCTCCCCGAGGGGGTAAAGAAGTAAGTCCGCCGCCATTCGATTGATCTAGTTATTTTCGAACAATATAATAGATGAGCAATGCAAACATACATGGACAATCGACCTACTCCAATTAGGAGCGTTAGCTTTTATCTGATGGCAGTGGTTGGACCTATAGAGGTAAAATGAATAACTAAATAACTAACACGTACTTATGCCTTGCGAGTACTGACGACGATTGTATCACCTCACTTTAGGGTGGCTGTTCATCTCGATGCTAAGCAACCAAACGCTGCCATATTCGAGGTACAGAAAGAAGACCACACCTTGGGTAATATTTTGACAAAGTAAGTTTAGAAGCGTGCCTATAGAAATGGAGAACGACGACATGCGTAATAACTTGGACGGGTGTGGGTTCATAATGAGCCACCGTTTCTGGTTCCTTTTGGACATGAAGACTAACCACCATACTTTGATATTTTTTTAAAAAAAATGACTGTTAACGGTGAGTAGAAGACTGTTAAGTGACCCACGCGTAATTTTTGCAGGGTACCGCTCTCCCCATCCACTGGAACATAAAATTCTCATTCGGGTGCAAACGAGTCAAGAAACCAATCCAACAAAGGCAGTTCGTGATGCCATTTCCTCGTTACTAGCCGAATTACACGACTTGCGATCACGGTTTGAGTTTGATATGGCTCGGGCCACGGCCGAACAAGAAGCTCGGGAGTCTTCACGAATGTCCTACACCGGGACGGATCATCATCATTCGTATACTAGTGATACTGGCGTTGACGCGACTATCGATGCCAACGTGGATGTGGACTTTTAAAGGCGATGTTCTGCTCCGTGCGTTGATGTATGTTTTAAGCGTACGGTAAATGATACCGTAAAAGTGAATGGGTTTGGTAGTTTTCTTTTGTATTACATTGCGATGTTCTGTGCTGTAGAACAATAAACCATTGATGTTTTTATGCTTGTGGAAGGGAAGGCTGAGGATTAATTCTGAGTCTGGTTAAATAGGGTAGCGAAAGTAGCGATGAACTGTTTGTTGAATACCAAGCAATTCAATAGATTACTATCTGTCCATAGGTCCTGATAATAGTTGACTGTGGTTTTTTTTTCCCTTTTCACATTTGGTTCAAATTTGTGTTGTTAAATTATATTCTATTTTCTGTACGTTTCCATTTTTTTTTCGTTTCTGTAAATTTTGATAAGGCACATTGACCGAACCGTACATTGCTCGTAAACCACAAGGACATTTTTTAACTCCAATGGCAGAGTACAAAGGGGGACGTCAAGACAGCCAACGGCATCTGGCCTTGGAGAAGGCCCGTGACCAAATGCTGAACAATTTCGAACGTCAACGCGACAAAATCAGCAAAGACAATGACGTACGCATCGGTTCGGGTAAATTCGTAACCCAAAGCGTCAATGTCGAAACCAAACTCAAGACATCTACGGTGGGGTTGGTGCAACTAGAAGATTTCCAACGCATTCGTGGTGAATTAGAGGAACACAAGGCCCGGGCCGCGGCCAAGACTTTACCTGCAGAGTAAGTATAGCTTTGTTCTATAGTTTATGTTATGGTCAACTAAAGCGGCAGAATATGAATGCATGTCCCGCAGCCTTTTGGCGAATAACAAAAGAATATGAACAAGGAAAATAGAAAATGGTGAAGGGATTACTAACCAAAACGGTCCATGACTCTACTGACAATCACCACTAGTGCTTTGAACAGAAAGGAAAAATTACGCACGAAACGTAAGGCCAAGACAATTGACAAATTATCATTTCAGATGGACGACCCTGAAGATGTGGAGGCGGAAACCCCAGTAGAGAAACCTGATATACCTTTAAAAAAGGGAAATTCCAAGGGAACCTCTAGCAGCGCCGACAACTTAACGCGAGAAACAAACCGTGTCGATGACGATGGTGAACCATCTTTTACAAGTTCAAATGATCTTGATCAATCAACCACCACTAAACGGTTTAAATTCACCAAAAATCCTGACGTAGACACCAGTTTTTTGCCCGATCGCGAACGTGACGAACAAGAACGCCTCGTGCGGGAAGAACTTCGTCAGAAATGGCTTAAAGAGCAAGAACGCATCAAAGGCGAGACCATATCCATTACCTACAGTTACTGGGATGGCAGCGGCCATCGTCGTGTGGTGCAATGTAAAAAGGGGGATAGTATTGCCACTTTTTTAGACAAGTGTCGTCAACAATTTTATGACTTAAGAGGAACCACAGTGGACAACCTCATGTACATCAAGGAAGATTTGATTATTCCTCATCATTACACCTTTTACGATTTTATTATCAACAAAACCCGTGGAAAGTCGGGTCCCTTGTTTAGTTTCGACGTTCACGACGATATTCGTTTACAGCACGACGCGTCGGTGGAAAAAGACGAGTCGCACGCCGGTAAAGTGTGTTTACGTACTTGGTACGACCGTCACAAGCACATCTTTCCCGCTTCCCGTTGGGAAATCTTCGATCCTAAAAGGGACTATGGTAAATACACCATCAAAGGTGGCGGGAAAAAGACTGACCCTTAAATTATGGTTTGTTGCGTTAGTGTTTAGTATAGAAGTAAAGTTTTATACCATTTGGGAGGTATTTCGTCCGACTTAAAATCGGCCACCCTTATTACTTGGTCATGCCTCGCATGGAATACGCAAGGTCCTTTGCTGTTATTTTATAGAGCTTGTGGGATTTCATTAACGAAGCAAGCAGTTCAAAAATGGCTGCTATCAATGCGTTACTTTCACTATTCATTTATTTCAAGGCTAACTATTCACTCTAACGGTTACTACTAGATCAACAACAAGACATCCCCTTTGGTTCAGCATTTTTAACATAGTCAAAAACAAGCCAAAGATTTCTCTTTCAAACATGCAGAATATTGCAAAGGGAAACAATCATCAGTGGGTAAACACTGCGGTTGGTTTATTCGCCAATGTAATTCATCTTGTACACACAACCACACTCGGGACAGCGGTCAATTTCGTGCTTACGTTCGACGTTTATCCAGATCAGAGAGTGAGATTCGGCGGGATAACCTGTCAAAGTTCAACAAAATATGCAAGCCCAAAGACGTCATGTAACAAATGATATGTTAGTACTGTTGTGTGGCGAGTCAAGAAAGTTACACCAGAGTCCATACAGGAAATAAAGCATAGATAAACACGATCCCAATATCCGTTAAAATCGGCCAACTTACCAGTACAACCCACATGGCGGACTTCGTCAATGCTGTCAATAAGAATGGGATTCTTTTTGGTACCCAAGTGGGTCATTTCTAGTGGTTTCATGGAAAACAACTCACGGCCTTCCAAACGCGCCAAAAGTTCAGCCCGTTCCAATCCAGCAGCTTGGTCGTAACTGGTAGGCACGGTACCAGGTTGGGCACCGGCACCTTGTACCACCACCGGATTATCCACATCGTGACCAGCACTGGCACGCACCGCCGACACGGAAAGCAAACGGGCACCCAGAGGACGGGCCGCGGCTATATGACGGCTCGCCGACGAAGGTGTAATACGACGCAGAATAGTGGCCAGCATGGTTAAACTATAAATAGAAAAGTCCTATACCAAAAAATAAGTGGGAACGGTTTGCTTAGAAGAATAGAGATGCGGAAAAAGTGCTAATCAAGCAAACCGGAGAGGGAAAAATACGCACACCGAAAGTAATCAAACTAACCGCCAAAGAGTGCCGATGGGTTGGGGGAAGGTGGGTCACTTGCGGTTTCGGGCTCCTATCTCAGCGAAGTAGCCCAAGAGGGGCGGATATTATGGGACCACTGTCTCTCGTTGGCCATCTTTTTTTATTACCACCAAGGCTCATGGGGGGAGGGTAACGCGAATCCGTGATACACGTGGTTTAAATATTTAATCACGTGCTTATCCATTCTCTCTTTGGCAGGTGAGTGGATAGCAGGACGCAATTGGGTGTGTATCCTTCTGTTCCCCCCCAACCTATGAGCAGTAATCACCACCGAACAGCCCTTGCTTTGACACCCAACATAGGTTGCTATCCAGTGCTTGGCAAAGAGAGGAGGGAGAGGATCCATACACATGCTCAATTCTGATTTCCTATTCGTTTCCTTTTGCCTACGCTGGGTGGAGAATGGTATATGCACTAGCGATTTCCCACCAATCACTGCGGCTGGCTAAGAACTTGGGGGTGACTATGCACTCACAGCGGTGGATTACTTCAGGTTCTACCGGTCCTTTGAGGGTAGTGGTGCTGTTTCAAGCGTTTTGTTGTTGGGTTTTTTTTCCCTCTTTCTTACTATTTCGGCATAATACATATCTACCTGTATTAAGGAGTTCTCTATTCGTGCTTTTTTTATCTTAATTACCCTCGTTCTGTTACTTCTCCTCATACATTCGACCATTATTTTTCGTTGAGTATAGCGACTGTCTGACACCTGTCGCCGTGGCTGTCCATTACTTCCGGATTCTGTCTTCTCACCGCTGACCATTATCGTACTTGTACGTTGTCCCTCCCACCTTTATTTTCCTGTGGTGTGGACACTTTTTCCCCAGGCCGATAGGTTTCAACCTTGACCCGCTGTACAGCACTTTTCCCTCGTCTCGGAGAAGTGCTCTAATCAACACGGAGTCGTCATTCAGATTTTCGTTCTTTAGGGTGTTGCTGGGCTCGACTGATCCCCCACCTTGGCAAGTCTTCTCTTGCTGGTAAACGCATGTTTTTAAAATATTAAAACACCAAGGCATAATAGCATTTACGAGATCCCGTTTTCTCTCATTTTTCTCGCCTCTCCCCCTTGTTTTTCTGCGGGCCTCGCTTGGTTGTTTATCCTTTCTTAGAAAGAGCAACCTTCCGGGTTAAACCATTTCTGTGTTGTGGTTCATGCTGGTCGATTTGTCTATCCTCGCCTCCGATATTTCAGTTTCCTGACACTCCCCATCCTTCCCACGCGGTTGGGAGGTTATTCACACCACTTTTCAACCCCATCCATTCGTATTACTCTTTAATTATTCCGCATCAGACCCGCCACCGCGGGATATCCTGTTAATTTCCTTTGGTTGAACTTCTCCACCCACCGCCCCCTGCTGCGCAGCTGTGGTGTGGACCCTGTTCCACTTTGATATTCCTCTCAATTGTCTATTTTGGAAAATAGTACTACTCGACAGAGGGTTTGTTTTCCGTTCTCGGACGTTATTGATTCCCATCCGTTCACCAGCTTTTGGGCTGACCACCGGCGCGGTGTACGACGTTGATTTTTGTTCCCTCGCTGATCACTGTGATATCTATTTTCCTTGGCGTTGGGAATCATTTTTCTTCCTCCGATCTAGGGTTTACTTTTGTGTATTAGCGGATCCGTAGGTGGTGTGGTTTCATTGCTAAGAAATAAGCGATTTGACCAACTTATCATTGACTAGTGCCTATCTTTCATCCATTTTTAAGGGAATACATCAACCGGGCGGTGAGAAATATTTGAGTCTACCTGTTATTTTCTTGCCGTTTGTAAACTCCAAGGTAACCAACGAACGGTCCATCCAAAAGCAGGAGGTGGTGACACGTTCATTCCAGTCTCCAAAATGCACCCGATTCCTTATCTTACCGACTACGTAGCTCCCAAGGCATTGTTGGGGAAGGCTTGTTCATGGACCGAGCCATCCACACATGACTTCGCGGTGGGGACCGCTGCCAAGCCTAGACTGGATATACCCGCTGATAGCGTGGGGCACGTGCTGCAATCGCATATCCAAGATAAACTTGCCGAGGACTCCTTTTTCGTAGCCGACCTGGGCGAAGTGTACCGTCAGTATGTGCAATGGTGTGCGTGGCTTCCCCGCGTGGAACCCTTTTACGCCGTAAAATGTAACCCTGATCCGATGGTTCTCCGCTTGTTGGCACGTTTGGGACTGGGATTCGACTGCGCTAGTCGCGCCGAGTTAAAAAATGTGCTTGACTTGGGAGTACCTTCCCATCAGATCGTGTACGCCAATCCGTGTAAACAAACATCGCACTTGCGTTTTGCGGCTGACCACGACGTTCGTATGTTAACTTTTGATAACGCTGACGAACTGTACAAGATTAAGAAGCACCACCCACGGGCGCAAGTACTACTTCGGGTGCTCACTGACGATTCAAAATCCCTGTGTAAATTGGGTATTAAGTTTGGGGCGCCCATGGACACCACCGCGCAGCTATTGCAACTGGCCCATGATCTGGATCTGGATGTGGTGGGAGTGAGTTTCCACGTGGGAAGTGGGTGTCAGGACGCTTCTCCCTTCCGTGATGCCGTGCAACGGGCCCGTGTGGTGTTTGACCAGGGAGAGGCCCTGGGTTTCACTATGCAACTTTTGGATGTGGGGGGCGGGTTCCCGAGTGCCCTGGTACAAGATGGCGTTACTTTTACCGAAGCCGCCACCGTGCTACGTGACGCGCTGGACGAGTACTTCCCGGCTGAGCAAGGAGTACGTATCATTGCCGAACCCGGTCGCTACTTTGTTTCGTCTGCGTTCACCTTGGCTGTAAACATTATTGCACGCCGAGTGGTGGTAAGGGACCAGGTCTCCCTCCTATCGTCGCCCAAGCCCCAAGCCTTTGAGGAAAATGGTGTGGTGAATGACCAAACTCCCACCGCCAACGACCATCCGGCGTACATGTATTACGTCAACGATGGGGTGTACGGCAGTTTCAACTGTTTGATGTTTGACCACGCCACGGTGTATCCTGAAGTGCTGATGCACCAGGGATCGTTTATGCTCTGCAGTCCCTTTAACTCGCGCAGTTCCAGCCCTCTCCCCCATCTCAGCCAAACCAGCTTGTACGACTGTAGCATCTGGGGTCCCACTTGTGACTCCATTGACTGCATCCATTCCGCTGCCCAACTGCCCGAACTACATGTGGGAGATTGGCTATGCTTCCGGGATATGGGTGCCTATACTCTGTGTGCGGCTTCCCAGTTTAACGGATTCCAACCCAGTCGTATTCTTTATACGAACTCTGATAACGAGGTCCCAGAATTTGTATTAACTGCCTTGGGGTGAGTCAAAGGGGGGGAAGGATTGTCAGCAATGTTTTTCGTACGGCTTTTCATCATTATTCTTTACACTTCTGTTTACAGTTTTTATTATTTTATTTTTTTCAACGTGTGATCCCACCTTTTTACTTCTTTGGCGAAGGAGAAATATGAGTTCTTAATATTCTAGTCTATCCTCACTTTCATTGTTATTTTTTACAATCAGTCAATAAGCAGGTCCTTTAACTCAGGGGTAAACGGGTATTATTTTTTCTTCCGCTTTTTCGCACTGTTACCCCTTGTTAATAGGAACATACGTGTCTTGGTTTAAACTTTCTACCTTTTGTGTTCGTTAAGCTATCCTAATTTAAAAGACTTACTATATTCCGTTCACCCAAATCACAATGTCCCATGTCCACCATTACCCCAGTTATAATGTGATCATACATGTGTGGATTTTTTGAACTCAAAACCCAAATGAAATCCACCAAACTTTGCAATGTGTTTATGCAAGAGGTTGTGCTTCATATGTGACAGTGTGCCGTTGGTACAACAACTTCAAGATGGGCCATTTGTTATTTGAAGATGAACACTGCACAGAACGCCCTTCCAATGAGACCTATGAATATTAAGGTCACACCATTGAACAGTGAGTTAATAAAGACCCATTTGTGACCCTGGGAGCGCTTGCGCAGGAGATAAAGTCTTCTATAACAGATGCTTAGAATGTCCTCCACAACCAGTTGCATTACCATTCATACCTTAATACTTGGGTTCCCCATTCCCTAAACTTGGAGTTGCAGAATGACCACAAAACCTTTTGCCTCAATTTCCTTGACTATTTTCAGAAACCAACCAACTCTCTCGAGTATAATATTGTGACGTGTGATGAAATCTGGGTTTACCTTAATAACTCCCAGACTGGCACCAGTTGAAGGGTATGGGTACCAGAACACCAAGGTCAGCATGACCCCATCCCTGCTCAGCCATGGTGGACCGTGAAGCCACAAAAAGTTTTACTAACTGTGTTTTTTAGTAGAACTGGTATTGCTCGTACTGTGTTCGGTACTGGTAACACTGTCAATATTTCCTACTACATAGAGAATTGTGTCAAACCAATGGTTGGGGAATGGCAGAAAGCACATCCAAAGTCACCCACTTCCTGTATCATCCTCCACCAGGATAATGCAAGACCTCATGTTTCCCACTATAGCAATGCTCATATGGGTGAGCTTGGACTCCAACTACTTGAAGCACCACCCTACTCTCCTGACCTTGCACCATGTGACTTGTGGTTGTTCCCACCCATCAAGAAAAAGCTGGAGGGTAGAGTCTTTGACAATGATGATGGGATTATAGGGGCATAAAATGAAGTCCTTGGTTCCCTCCAACGAAGTGATTTTCACAGATGTTTTAAAGAGTGGTTCAAGAGGGTGCCCCACAGTACTTGACAATGATGGCAATTATTATAAATAAAAATTGGTTCTTATGCGGATCTCAAGAAACTTTTGTATAAATGATATTATAGTGGAGATTCTCCAAGATGACTTTCAGAATCATTTCTGGTAATATACTCCTTAAATAACGATGGTCCTATTAATGAGTTGATACATAGATTTGTCATGATACGAGTTTTGGCACAATACTCATCAACTTATCGAGGTAATTTACAAAAATTTGGGTTTCTGCTATTGAGCTCTGGTGTACCTCACATTGCAAGTCCATAGGTTCCTAGAGGTAAATGATTGGTGGTACTTATGCGGCTATAGAAAAGCTGGCATGGGATCACAGATTCCCTAGCACCAAATTTCTCTAGCAGGTATTCTGATGAACGATTCAACTATATTTGTGGTTTATACGGCAACGGTAATATTCATGGTTGATAGCCTCTCGCTTAAATGGACCACAAAGGCTTTCAATACTACATACAATACATATGCATTACTATGTTGAATTCCAAATGCCCTGACACCCGTGAGTCCACAGAACCTATTCCTTAATACTGGATAGCTCCTGCCAGCGTTCCGCAGGGAGACGTTGGATGGCTTTCACAGACTGCCCACATCGTAAGCAGTTGTGACTATCGCCATCCAAGGCCAATTGGGTGCTGATACAGACGTAGCAATAAAGATGACCACAGTTGGTTACATAAGGTACCCGTATCCGGTAGGATTTGGGTTGGTGGGATCCGGTCGCTCCCATTGCTTCCCCAGGCAGTGTACCTGTGGCTAGTTGTTGGATCTGGTTAGCCCCTGGCCCCCCTTGCATGCAAATAAGGCAGATATGGGGTGGTACGTCATCCTTGTTATCCACACCCGTCCCGTTACCCTGGGCTACGCCTAGCCACTGTCCTAACCGTGTGTCCTGCCACGGTCTTACTACCATCTGCGCACCACGCTTAATATTCTGCCGAATACGACGCATATTAATGAGGGGTAAGACAAACAACAGGAATTCTGTGAATGCGTACCAAACCATTTGCCGGTTCATGTACTCATAGCTAACACCGTGTTGCATTTGCGAACGTGCGTAAACCATCCGCATACCCAACAACCGTGTGAGCACTGACTTGTAACGCCCTGCGTACATGAACACTAAAAAATTAACCAAGGTCAGCCCATGGTACCAGGCATCCAACTTTTGCATCAGGTGCCATATCCGTTTACGCCACGATCCCTGGGGAGCTTCACTCCAACCCTGCGTTGTGATCCACTGGTTTAGCCGGGTCCACGTGTAGCGACCCCCGACTAAGAGTACACCGTATGTCGCTACCTGGGTTCTGCTTAGAGGTGCGTGAGCCACCCGTTGGGGATTACGAGTGTGCTTAAATTCATTACGGTATCGAAGATTTTGTAACTGGGCTCCGTAGGTGGCATTTTGTGGTCCCCGCACGGTGAGATAGTAAACGACCAGTTGCAACAAGGCCGTGATTTCAGGCTGCAGCTTGTTTGTAAGGGATGACTGGTGAAAGGATGGTTAACGATATAGAGGGGGGGAGAGTATATAATAGATCAACCAGCGAATTTATATTAGCAAGAGACCTTTGTCATTACTTTTGTAGTATTTACTATTATTATTTTTTCCATTCTAATAAGCCCAGTCAATCACACGAACTCCAAATCACGCCAGTTCTAGACTACTTACCCGTAAATATTTGACCCCCTCCTGCCAACGCTCCCACAGGTTGGTGACAAGCTCAGTGTCAAGCAAATCTGAATCCAGTTGACTGACACGCGAAACATGGTAATCACCACCGGCCGGTTTAGGGTGGAGCGTGAGACAAAATTGCAACCAGGTGGAAACCCAGGGTAGACAGGTGGCGGGTGAAGCTGGGGGCAAAGGCACTCGGGCTTGTAATCGGTCACGCCAGATTTGAACCTCTGGTTCCACTGACCGAGTAGGAGGGTCCCAAAACGGCTCGGATGGCTGAATAGCGGCCAGTCCCTGGTCCGAAAAAAGTGGTAAACTTGCATCCACCTCGTCATGGGTTGTGTCTCGTAATGTACCGTCTGAATTCGAGTTTTCTATAGGGTTAGACATCATAGTATGCTAAAGACTCGTAGGAGCAAATATTATAAATCAGTAAAACAAGAAAATAACACCTCAGTGCGGAAACAAGCAAGGTGGTTAGGGAAATTAATAAAACGTAAGGTGTACTTCGGTTTCACGGTGTGACTGGTGCTTTTGCCTGACCATCCGAATAGCTTATACTCCCAGCTGACTGATTGTTTTTCGACCGTATAGGGATAAATCCGCCAAAGTTGAATGGGTTGCTCACAAAACATTATTGGTTAGATTAGTAACTGGTACATTTTTTTGCTCCAAATCGCTATATACATGAAAATAGAGTACCCAACAATATTCCCTGCCTTCCCCCTTGCTACTCACTGATTGGTAATGGGGGAGAAATACACAAACACACACAAAAAAAATAACCTAACAATTCTCCTTGCAGAATCACCTAAAGAGTATGACCCTGCCCTCACAGAGTTGAATCATCCTGATGCCCTACTCACTACATCTCCTCAGGAGAAGGTGAGATCATAGGACAACCGCTTGCGTAAAGTGGTGACAACCACTTCGGAAAAAAATATTAAAAAAGTCCTAAGGCACTTATTATGACGCACAGAAGGGGATCCACCAACCACAGACTCCAAACACTTACCTGCGAATCACTCCAGGGTACATCATATAAGTTATTGATAATCCCCAGAGCAACCTGACTTACTGTGTGTTGGTGGGGTGTGAACCCCAGGAAACTGATAAAGGAAGAATTTATATAATGTAAAAATTAAGTGAAAGAGAAAGTGCTTCAAAAACCGTATTCTTAATATACCAAGAACACCAAACCCACAAACACTGGCATCATTTAACTGGGTTTAAATACCAACATAAACTCATCAGAAATACTGACGTCAGAAAAGCATAATCTGAAACTAATCCAATCAAGCACCACAGAACCATAGTTGGTTTCACCAATCGAAGCCTGATTATTGCTGACATCACCTTTTAATCGACCTGTCAAATAAACAATACGGGTAGTTTTTTTTGACTATACAGAGATTTGGAGTAAAAACAGTACCAACTTTAACATAACCAATAGTGTTTTACGAGAGGCCTATTCAATTTCGGCGGATTTTTCGCTATATAGATAATTTTTTTTCGACTATGTAGAGAAAAATCCGCCAGTGTTGAATGGATCCCTCACAAAACACTATTGGTTAAATTTTACCAGGTACATTTTTGCTCCAAATCTCTTTATAGGCCGAAAAAATTCATCCATATAGTTGAAAAAAAATTACTCATGTGAATAGGTTTTTCTATTTATCAAACATTTTTCAAAAAGGAGGTGAGACATATTCTTCCCAAAAAGTCACGTGATTTATTTCGACCTAAAATCGGCGGATTTTGCTCTATAGAGTCGAAAAAAAATCACCCAGCTAAATTAGTAAGTGGTGTGGATTATCATGTGATACGTATATTTCAGATTTCGGTTTTAGACAGGGAAGCACCCAATGACTCTTCTCTTGTCCTTAGAAAGAGGCAAAAGATGGTTAGTGAAGAATAAAATATTGAAATGTGACAACTTTTTACACAAAAAAATGGTAGCCTACTTGGAACGATCTCAAAGGCGGTTACTATTGAATACACGATCTAAAAAAAGCACCGATAATTTTATATCATTGCAAACAAAATCACCATGCCCGTGGACGTATCTAAATGATTTATATACGCGCCGCACTTTCAAACGCCACTGGGGTCATACCCTTTTCCACAATCGCCATCACTTTATACACTTTGCCCATAAAAGCCGGATCCACCAGACGGTTGAATCCCAAAATCAACTCTTCCTGCTCTTTGGACGACGTGATATTTTTCAAGAGCGTCGACAAACGAGTTTCGATGCCCATTCGGCCCAAAAACTCATTTTGTTGTATAGGACCGTAACAGTTAGCTAGAGAGTGATACCGAAGTAAATATATATATATTCATAAATACGCATAGCAGTCAGATATTGTTAATGTATACATCAAGAATAACAAGGTCGACAACCGCATTTCCTTTCTTCCCGTCACAGAGTCTTATACGAATTGCATTCTATTCCACATTAATTTATAGTACTTCCACAGTGACCAAGTTTGAAACTTACCTAATTCACCCACGGCATGTTTAAGAAGTGAAAAATCCACGTCGGCCGTTAAATCCACCAAGCCAGGCTGACTCAGAGGGTGTACAAATTTATGTTTACGAATCGCCCGCAATGATTCAGAAAATACGTGGTTAGCCCCATAATCGATCACGGCGGCACAGCCTTGTTGGCTGCCCACCAATTTAGCAATACCACGGGCTACGTCCCAACTGTCGGGCGCAATCTCGATGCGATCACCGGCCTGGAATTGTGACACGGAAATATGGGATGATTTTAGGAGCGTTTGGGAGGCCAAGGACGGCGTAGTGCCTAGAACGAATCGAAAATGGTGATGGGAGCTTTTACCGTCGTCTATGTCGACCAGGATTTCCCGCCAGCCTTGGGCAGTGCGTTGGAATTTGTAAACCGGCAATGCGTCGAAAAATTCGTGTGCCACTACTACATTAAAGGCCGTGTCATCCAGATCGATATTTTGCAATGTGGGATACCACTCTATGGGAATGCCACCCTCGGTCGTTCCACTCACTCCTTCAGAATTTGTAGTAGCAGTCTGAGGGGACGACGAAACAGCGTGTAAAGTGTCTGCGGTACAGTTAGCTACACCCAGCGCGTCCTTTTGCCGCTGAAACATGTGGTTGCTACTTTCCACCAAATGGATACCCTGGATATGCCGGTAAAAATCCCCGAAGCGATGCATAGCCCGCAGCATGTCCTTCATTAGCGTGCCCCGTCCAGGTCCTAATTCGATAATTCGAATTGGCACCGTACGTGGTCGTAAACGCCAGTTGGCCACGAACCACACCCCTAGCAACTCGCCAAACATTTGGCTGATCTCGGGCGAAGTAATAAAATCACCCTGGGTACCCAGCACGTCCCCATGTACTTTGTAGTAACCCCCGACCGGGTGTTGGAGTGCTTGGCGCATGTACTGGGCGACCGAAATAGGGCCCGTGGCTTTTATGGAACTCACCAGCATCTTACCTACTGGTGATAAGTCCTCTTTGGGTCCTGATATCAGGGAGGACTTGTACACGGTAGTGCCCGGTTTCCCACTCAATCCGCGGGACCACCGTCGGGTGAACCCAAAGGCGCGCATTGCGCTGCCTACGGATAACGGCTTTGGTCGTAGGTACATTTGTCCAAATTGGTAAAGATACGGTATTTAAAATATAAAATATATATAAAAATGCAAAAACCGAAACGAAATGTAAGTAAAAATAAGCAATGTGGTTAGTTTGTGGCAGTCGCCGCCAGGAGCAATTAGTTCTGGTAGCCACGCCTTTCCATTGCTATGGCTCAACAAAGAAAAGTTCCACCAGGTAATATTTTTAACACATTTTACACTGCACCCTTTATTACCGATACTAATAAATGCTGTACACATACAAAACATTCGCTGAGTTCCACCAATGGCGTAATAAATATACTCAATATCATCACAATAGAAGAGCCACTATCGTCATTTCCGGTCCTAACGCGGTGTTCACAATCGCCCAACAGTGAGATCTATATCTCTACATCCATCTCCAACTCCATTTTGAGGGAACCGACGGCCTTGATATGCTTAGTAGTGGTAAGAGTTTCCACCTCGTCAATATCCACTATGGCATCATCGTCTTGATCATCATCATCCGCGTAAAAATCGTGAGGATGGTATCGCACCCATGTTTTCCTGGAGCCTTTACCTTTGGAACGTCGGTTGGTCGAACGAACACTTTGATGGGAGGTCCGACCAGCGCCGTCCAACGCGCATTCGTCGTCACTGAATGCATCCACGTCGACATCTTCGTCCTCGCTGTCTGAATGACTCCGGTGGCTGTCTAAAAATCCCTGGATATCCGGTGGAATTTCCTGCATCTGCACCGAGGGGGCACCTTGGATCGATCGCAACTGTTCCAGCACCGTACGAGCTACGTCGTCGAGGTAAGCTTGGGTATTTTGGTTTTCGATACGGCCGGACAGTGTCGGATGGAGACTATAATCCGGGGCGAAAAACTCGTGATAAACAGTGGGTGGCAATTCGTTAGGCAAATCAATATCCAATAGTACCGATGTCTCGTACGTCCAACAGCGGGACACGTTACGGATCGTGTAGCCCCCTCCGCCTACCACCATAAGCGGCACGCCAAAGGACTTCATATACCGTACACAAGCCCCGTGGGCCGATATATTCAAATTGAAACGTCCCAGTCGGTCACACCCTAGCGAGTCCGCTCCGCATTGCAATACCACCGAAGACGGGTTAAAATTACTCATGACCGACTTCATGACCTTTTGGAAGAGTCGAAGATAAGTAGCGTCTTCAATGCCGTCCTTCAAGGGTACGTTGAGGGCGAACTGCTTACCCAACCCGTTACCCCGCTCGTTGATATGTCCGGTCCCGGGGAAAAATTCACCGTCGTATTTGTGAAAAGACACAGTCATAACCCGATCCGTGTGGTAAAACGCCTCCTGCACTCCATCACCATGGTGAATGTCAATATCCACATACAGTACCCGCGGGTGATACCGCAATAATTGTAAAATGCCCAAAACGATATCATTGACATAACAAAAACCGGACGCCTCACTTTTCTTCGCATGGTGGAGTCCTCCCGACCAATTAATAGCAATATCCGCACTTCCGCATAACAATTTGCGCGCCGCTTCAATCGACGCCCCAGCGTAAATTTGACTAAAATCGTACATACCCTCGAAAACTGGACAATCGTCTCCGATATTAAACTGGGAAAAGGTTTTGGAAAGTTGGTTAACATTATCCGGGGTCACCCGCTTGAGGAAATCCACGTAATCGTCAGCATGAAACTCCCGAATCTCCTCATCTGTCGCTCGCCGGGCATGATATACGTCCATGTATTGTTGCAACCCGTAGCTCATGACCAAGTGACTGGTGAGCGCCAACCGATGGGGTTTCATGGGGTGCTTTTCTCCATAGTGGTAATTGCCAACTTGCCCATCGAAATAGTATGCCACACGTGGCTGGTAGTGCCCTGCTAAACCGGTGGTTGTGGAATTCCTTGAGGAGAAATCCAGTGGGGACGGTTCCTGGTATCCTGATTTAAGGTAGGCTCCACGCGTTCGCGAGGAAGTGGTGAACGTACGATTCGGATTTAAAGCAGTCATCGCACGTTCAACGTAAATTCTGATTAACGGCCGTATATCAGGGGTATGGTTGCAATTATGTATAATACCATCTAGTGGCCCAATGCAACAAAGCGGGTCTACAAGCAAAGAGGGTAAGGATTATTACACAGGGTTCAATGTGCCGATGAATGCGAGACATTACGAAGGTAAATAAAAAGAAACGGTGCTATAAACATGGAATAATTGAAAACCTACAATACTTTACTAATATCAAGACAGAAACATAAATTAAGAAAAAAAAACAAAGATGATTGGTAGGAGGTATTTTGTCTCAATAGGTGGGCTAGCCTAGAGGCTTACTTGTGACGTGTGACAGACTTGGAATGAGCGTGAGGTGGATTTCATCCATACTTTTACACGAATGGGGTGAATACAAATAGGGTGGTTTTGGATCAACTTTATAACGATAAATCCGTCGGTACTAAGCGTATCTCTTATATAGTACTAGCGGTTGAATTTTAACTGGTGCACCTTTGTTCCGAAACACTGCATGACTGGAAAATAATCACCGAAATGATGATGACGTATTTTACTGTTTTTAATCTTTTCTACAGCAAAAATTAAGTGTAACAAAGAGAATAAGCCCAAAGATGATGGGAAACAAAATAAGCGCACCTTCCATTAGTCCTGGTTTACTGTCTTGCATAGTAGTCAAGGCCAAGCTGCCAGGGTGCATCTCTGACTGTCTGCCCTGCTTC
>JAOPJG010000053.1:0-52703 GCA_027478255.1 Dispira simplex | reverse complement strand
TTTTTTCTTCCCAAAAAAGTCACGTGATTTATTTCAACCTAAAATCGGCGGATTTTGCTCTATAGAGTCGAAAAAAAACTACCCCTATGTCAAAAAAAACTACCCATATAACGATGGTAGTGTATGCCATACCTTTTTTTTAATGAAGAGAAGGAAAGAGGGAAGTGGGAGGCATTTTTTTCCAGTCCAAATCACGTGATTATTCCTGTAATTTTCTTTCATCCAAAGCGTTATAGAGTTGAAAAAAAATCACCCATATAGACTGCCTTGGCCCGCTTAAAGCCAGAGCGTTGTTTTCTTCCGGCCAGATTTCGCTGGCATCATGGTCTCGTGACCATTTCAGAATAGGTATACGTAGACGTAACCAGTGGTGATACTTCACCTTATTCTGTTCTTTTATCCCCCCTCTTTACCAACACTGTGGTCTAACAAGCAAGGAATAGTTACAGCAAAGTAATGGTTCGGGTGTAAACCGGATCTGTCTGCAATGCTCTTTTTTCCATAGGGAAGTCCTGAGTGTGTTTTATTCTTTTTCTTTAAACCGCTTTTAGGTTCCATGACTCCTTTCTTGTATTTTTACTACCCATCCGTGTCAACCGTGTTCTAGTTTACTCCATGACGAGCAAGACACGGCGGCCTAAGGTAAGTACCATAGTAGTGACATATCCTAGGCCGAGTGAATTCCACCCTTACCGCAGTGTCAACCGTGGAATTCGCTGTCCGACGCGCAACATTGAACGCAGATAGAAGAAAAATAAACTCTTAGTCGTTGTACATCCCGCTGCGAAATCCCTTTCAAGGGAGAATGAGAAAGGTAGACATAATTCTTGCTATACAAGCACTTTGAGACATTCTACCTCGATATACACCTTTCCAATTTGTCTCGTTACGTTGGGTATTTGACCTTTCCCATACTAATCAGTAGCTGATAGAATATATTACCCTTCACAACCATGCCAAACCCATCGTGTATAGGAACCTGTTCGGTTTGCTCGGACCGTGCTCCTGGAAACCCGGGATACCCGTGGCCTGCACCGTAACGACCACGAGGAATGGATTATTCGTCATCTTTACCAGCCGGTCTGCCCAGCTAGTACCAAGGACCAAAGCATACGTATCCTTAACGTGGGATTGGAGGATGGGATCGACTGGCAGCGTACCTACCGGGAGGGTAAACGGGGCCACTCTTCATCCCATTACGATTATTTACGGCATCGCTACAGGTTTACCCGTAAGACCACCTTCTACACCCTCCGTCGCAAGTACAAGGTCGTGTTTGTTATCGACGGTAGTCCGTCCATGTACGCAATCGACACCCAAACTGGCAAGATGCTTATTGAGCAAGCCTTTACGGCGTTCAAACGATGTCTCAAAGGTTTGCTACAGAGCCCGCCCTGGGACAAGCCCCAAATTTTTGTGACGTTTGCCTTGACATCTGTATCGGCCGAGAGTAGTCTGGAGGACGCTCAACGGAACGCACACCTGAGTGCGTTAGCCCACGATATGTTAATCACGGAATTACGCCCGGATACCATCCGTCACATTTCGCGGAGCGCCTACCAGGTTATCCACCAACGAGCGGCTGAGGTTTTCCAGTCTGCGACAAAGCCCACCATGGAAGATCTGCAACGACAAAAAATTCCCCAAGGTGCCGGTGGGCCAGGTATCCGCCGGGACTTTCATGCCACGTTTTTGCTAGACGTAGCGGACTACCGGTTAAATTTGATGCCTGGCGACTGTGCTCCCGTGTTCGTAATGATCGGGGATTCCACCATACGCTCCAACACGGGTCTTGACCAACTGGCGTTTCTCACCAGCGCTCTCAACCGGCTAGATACCAAATGTGTGTTTATCCAGGTGGGAAGCGGTCAGGGGGCCAATGTTGCGTCCAATTTTGGTTACTTACCGGATAACAAAGCCTCGCGGTTCCTGGCCGTCGCCCTGGACGGTTCTTTCCTCTACGCTAGTGATTGCGTGGATATTCCTTGGCGGGATTTACCAGTGGGTGACTCGGTCACCCCTGATGCGCCGTCGAATTACCCCAATTTGTACCATATGTGTCTCTTGGTCAAGGAAACTCCGTTGGTGCCCCCAGGGGATAATCTATCGATGTACAACGTGGTTAACCGAGGCGATCCTCGGCCGTTGGACGAACCTCGGGAGAACTACAATGAGCTAGCCACCCGCCATTTTGACATTTCCCACTGGTTCGACAAATTTCCCTGGAACCCGTACAGCTTACCCCCGCAGGTGGATATTACCCGTACTCGGTGGCGGGACTACCTACTACCCGTACCTTTATACATGATCATCGAGGGCCGTCTCAAGGAGGGGTTCTGCGTTCGCAAGGTAGGAACCATCACATTCGAATCAGTACGCGATGAAGGTCCTAAAAAGGGCTTGATGATTATCCTGGAAATGATATTTTACCCCAACGTTACAATCCAATACCAAATCACTCCGGTCCAGTCATTCGACCAAACCGTCCAAGGACGTTACTACCGGCAGTACAAGGTGAGTATTGATATCAAGCCCTTTAGCACCTTTGGTATCGTCCTGGCCCGGTTGAACGACGAGGAAGATTTTCACACTCGAATGCTCCACAACAAAATTCTCAGCCTGGAGGATTTCTTAGAACGCATTACCCAACGTGACGGCATGGTGCGTGCGCTATCTGGCATTCGTCCCTACTATCACGGTTCTGGTACTGGCGTTCGCCACCCGCGGGGTAGTCGTGGCAATAAGGAGAGTGTCACTGGGAGTCGTGTACCCGTGCCCGTTTCCGAAGTCCCCACACCGGAGCAGACTCTCAAATTGTTGACGGAGCACTGGGGTGGCGCATGGCGGGAAATGGTGTATTTCGCCAAGTGTCGCTTCAATTTTGCAGTGTGTTTTGTACCCGGTGACTGTGATGGTTCCAAACCTTTCCTGGACCCTCTCACGATAGAGACCCGGGCCCAAGCCAAATTATTGGAGTTCCAACAGTACATGTTGAGTAGCTGGAAGGCCACGTCCATTGGGGAACAGTCCTTTGTGTCCTTTTGGCCGGCCAAGTACAGTCGAGAGGAACCCTCGGTCAATTTCTGCGTACACGAGTGGTACTTTGGGGGCAAATGGGTGGTGTATCTAGATATCTTTTTTTATAACTTGAGCTTTGAAGGACGGAGGCAGATTCTGGCGGATTTCCCCAACCGGGTGCGTATCTTTCGCAGTCAATCGTCCAATGATGACATTGTCTTGGTGGAGCGACCCATGGCCTTGACTCCGTGTGCCCAAGACACCTTGGATAGCACGATGGCCTCCGCCAACCGCTCGTTATACAGATTAACGGCGCAGGCGTCCGGCTCCTGGTTCTATCGGGTGTGGCGGGCTCAGAATTGCGTAATACCTCACAAGCAACCCGACGAAGATCCTCTAGCAGAGAAGAACATAGGTCGTTCCTCCCGTTCATCTTCTCCGTCGCTCCCGGGTGTCAACCTAGCCGTGTTGCAAGACCATATGCGTCGCCTGTTTTTCTTTATGTACGCGGAGTGTCTGGGACATGATTATTTGATTACCCGTTGTAAGGAGGGAGAAATGGTGTTTTACCATGACGGTCGCATCGGCCGTGCGATAGTGGGGCACAACATGCACGAGCACGTGTTCCAACTGCAACTAGACGAATGTTTAATCAGGGAAAGCGAGTGGCAGGAACCATACGACTACGATCAGGTGGAACAACCAACTGCCCTTGCCCATCCATTTGTGGACTGCCGGGGACTCACCATGGCCTATATGTCATTTTACACACTGTACACCCCCGGATTGGCGTTCCAACACCAGGTCAGCACAGACCCCACCGCTTTACTTGATACCACCGCTGAATTTGAACGTCAATTTTTTAGCTTGGCTGCCCTGTTGCCTTTGAACATACTCACGGTGGTAAATGTGGGAACCCAACCTTGCAGTGCGGCTTTTGCCTCTCAGCCTATCTTTATCGACCCCGCACAGGGTTGTTCTCCGGGTGATGCGACTGATCTTACCTGTCACGGAGACGCCCATGTCCGGGACAGTACCGGGGTGGTACTAGAAGGGACTACCCTACACTATTATTCCAAACAGGACGTCAAGTGGCCGTCGGCCTGGACGAATCGGATTGACACGTCGCGTGCTCCTCTCCTACTGGGTTTGGATAACGACCAGTATCCAGCTGACGTCTTTGCCGAACTATTTCGCTACTGGATATCCATTTCCGACCCGGAGCATTTTGTGTTTTTCTCGACACGAATTCTGTTTGAGAGAATCATGCAGGATGTGGCCGATGCGGTACTAGTCTTACCCAGGGAAGCACGGTTCGTAGAGTGTATGGCCGTCCTTGACGCTCAGTTGAGTGAAAATACTGACCAAAATGGAGCCCGATCAATGTCCTCTAGTCCCCAGTTTCGGCATTATTACATCGGGGCATTAGCTGCCATGTACGGAGATACATTATGGTTTGTACATCGGTTGCCTCAAGCCGGCAAAGTGTTATTGGTGTCACAACGTGGAGCAATCTTTTCTCATACATGTCGGATGGTATCCCAAGTCGACGATGACAAGGAGGAAAAGTTAACTGAGCAAGATTCCGCGGCTATTGTTAACAATCAGTTACCATCATCCTGTGTAAAAGAGACGAACGGCGACGGTTTGTCAGATAATGGGAGGGAAGATTCTGGCACGCTCGGCCTAACTGAACTCTTTGACTATTCACCAGTACCTACGACAGAATGTACACCCGCTCACCTAAGTGAATCAATTACTAATGAGGAATCCGCGTCACTTCGGGTAGGTTCCCAACTGCTCGTTCTGGAAGCTCAAGAATCCCATGTGGCAGCGGACCATCTCGTGCGCTTCTACCGGGGACAACCGCGATGTCATCAACATCACTTAACCAAGATACAACTGGATGATGTAGCTTCCGCTGGGGCCGTTCGTAGTGCGTGGCAAGCCACTTGGCAGACTGACCAACAGCTGTCACAATTCCCTGATCTGAATATCGATGTCCAGACCCACGTAACCCAGCTAGGTGCGCTATACCAACACGCCTACGCCAAAGCCATTTACAGCGCACTCCTCTGGCGCGTACCCGTGTCGGATTCGGAAGTAGAAGGCATGCTGCCCCATTTTTCTACATGTTCAGTAAATATGGATATCTCGGCCTATCTCAAAGCCCAGTTATTTTTACTACACAACGACGGTCCCGACAATGCCTACCACGCCGCCATCCGAGATGATTTTGATACTACTTTACTGAAGAATTTCGAACCACTACCAGGTCCAGAGGATCGCCCTATATATTTGTACCGCCCTGAGCGGTTCGCCGAGCTTCATGAAAATGCAGCCCAACTTCTGGCGGCTGACCAGTCCAAACGAACCACGAAATCGCTCCACGAAGCATTTCAAGTGTTTATGGGTTGTGCAGACTCCCCTCTACTATTTTCCTTGGCCTGCTCCTTCCGTCGACTAAAGCCCGGCCACCACCATAGTCCAGGGGAGGAGGATCAGGATGCTTACGAAACGTACACGGTGCCCATCCGGGGCCTACCTACCTCGTTTGAGTTTATACACGAGGGGCATAAGTACGACTTTACACCGGCTGACATTCCCTCCTGTTTGGAAGACACCCGACGGAAAACCCTTGAGGTGACTCTCCATTTCCGCTGTTTGATGATAACTCCGGCCACCACTGTGTCAAGCCCACCCGCAGAAGAATTCATTAATTTACGACGTTCCTTATCCAGCACCACCGAACAGGTTCGGTTCCAAAAGCGGCTGGGTCAGTACTTGCCCGATGCTCAGTGCGGGGACGTATCTCTAGTGGTGCAGGCTGCCCAGCAAATCATGAACCAGGAAATCCTGAACGGCATGATGTACTGTTCTTCACTTACTGATTCCATGCTACGTATCTTGGAAGCAAATATCCGTTACCGGAAGGCCTGGGATCCGATTGGCACCGAATACGTACGAGAATATGGCCTTCAATTCGTACGAGAGGATTCTGATCGTATGAAGGTGTTTGTAGCGGAATTGCTGGATACCGACATTAAACCTTACCTGTTCGTTCCCGTTAAAAAGATCATATATGTGGAGAAAATCCCCCCTTCACCATGGATTACCGATGGCACCACCCACCGTTACAACAAGCGCGATTTCTGGTTGTTACTTACCCGCTCCAATCGTGATCTAAAACGGTTAGCTTACGGCCCCGCGGCGCTGGATGAGTTGCATTCGGCCATCACTAAACTCCAGGCGGTCTTTAAGCAAATCAACTTCCGCACCAACCAGTTGCTGCTGTTACGGCGCATGGTAGTGGACCGCCGTTGTTCTTCTTTGTTATTACCACCGCCCAAGGAAGGTGCTGCCCAAGTGGATACCGAATTGTCCACCTCGGGGGGCACCACCCACAGCGCACCGGTATCCGAAATATTGACAGACACAGATACCATGACTTCTTACTCAGTGAGCAGCGGAGCCGAAGAACCCAGCGATTATCACATAACTCCCCCTTCCCCAGAGGAACAGGAAGGGTCTTCCCACCCCTTTTATATGGACCTAGGAGCGGTTCGGGACTACAAGGCGGGGGAATTCGCCTGTGACATGGTGCTATCCGACAGCTTCCCCATCCACCCTCGCTTGCCACCTAATAATGCCACTAATACACTCAAGGAACGCTGTAAGAACTTCCGTCTGCAAGGTGAAAACCTTTATCTGATCACCCGCAAAGATCCGATTTACTTTGCGGTAATTGAAGAACGCGAAACAGTAGTAGAGCCCCTTCCTGGGGCAGTGGTCCAGGATGAGCCGAGTTCCCCGCTGCCCCAGTCCCCCGGTGTCCTGCGTCGGCGTAGTACTGACGTGTCCCCTAGTTCCTATCTCTCCTTTAGTACTCCCTTTACGGCTTCGGGGTCTGGATCCCAATTGATATCCCAGGTTCAGCTGCCCAAGCGTTATCTGTGTATCGAAGCATACGGAGCCCGCTCTCCGCCGGCCCCGGAGGTGCACGAGTTCTTTTCACATGTTAAAGACTGTCTCGAACAGAAAGCCGTGCTGCCGGCCATAAAAATGTACCTTCGTACGTCCACAGATATGACCCCAGAAGACATGGAATTCCTTATGCCCGATGATCCCCAACGGTTCCAACGGTTGCGATTCGCCCTGCACCCCGACTTACCCGATCCCTACCAGCTCTTGTTGTACATGCGCCAGACTTTGCTACACCAGTTTAAACCTTATGCGGGAAGCTGCCTACGCTCCATGTTACTGGCCCACCACACCCGTATGGCCCACGAGCGCTACTCGGATTTCTCAGCCGATATTCCCCTGGCTGACTTTGCGTTTTTCCACAATGGGGGTGACGTTACCCCTGGCCAACCCCGTTTGTTATTGGGTTCAGGAGTGCTGAGTTTACATATTGCCCTTGTAGACAGCCAAGCCAGATTAATTCGAGAGAACGCCCATTATGCTAACCCCACTGAGGCGGCCTGGAATGCAATGATAGACGGTTTCGGAAAATTTTGTCCGGCTGATTGCGCCACTTCATCACCCAATACCTCTGCCGTATCCCCGTCTGCTACGACTGACGGAGTGTACTTGGTGGTGGATTTATGGAGCGCGGGTAATGTCAATATGGACACGGCGCGTAGCACGCTCACCAAATTATTCTACCAGGCGGTGTGTGATCACTTAGTGGAGACTGCGTTGTTAATTGACGGATGGCAGCCCAACCGGGCCCCCTTGATGGTGGGCAGCCGTGGACGTATCCTTTGGGAAAAGATGTATACATGGGGTTGTCATACGCTTTATACCACCATTTTGGATTCCCCCCCTGCACCTAACGTGGTCGAAGACACACTGGTTCAGCTCGCGCGTTTATTGGATACACCGCCCGGCCGAGTCAAGTTCCGGGCCTACGAACGTCAGGTTGCCACTGGGGATACTGCCTCGGATGAACCAACGCACATACTGCTTCCCTTGAACGGAACACGTCCGGTTACGCCCTACCAAAGTGAAGATGTGCTGACCTACCTCAAATCGTACGTGTTTATGGCCTGTGCCTCCCCCGGTTGGGGAGTATTACCCGATGGTTCTCGAGCGGGGCGTATGAAAGCCGAAATGACATCTCGTAAGGGCGAACAGTCGGGGTGTCATTCGGAGCCCATGTTACAGATGCAGTCATTCAGTTCACCATCCGCGACTTCTCTTTCACCAATAGCAGCCGGTATTAACGAAAGAGGAAATGTGGTATCCTCACGACCCAGTTTTGTTGCGCAGAGCCCGGATACCCAGAGCGGGGAATGGTCACGCTCCTTTTCTAGGCCCGGACCTGATGGTTATTCTTATACGGGCGGGGGCATACCCCGGCCCCGCCTGGCGTCGTCCTCAGACTATGTGGGCATGTACCAACGGGAGGCCACGGTGGGTTATCCGGCACGCAGTTCGGCTCGTCCCGCGGACCCTACGGAGTGGATTGGGTGGACCATTTTCCCGAGCGATACTAGTTCCCAACATGTGCGTCGATTTGGGAGATCCGTACCGCGCTCCTACTTGATGACCCTGTTACTACGGGAAGGGGAATGTCAGGTGGTGTTCTATAATTGCGCCGAACGTCACCGCAAGGATCGACTCCAACAGCTACAAGGGTGTGCCCAGCAGCAGAAGACCCGGCGCCAGTTGCTAAAGTCCTTAACAATGTTTAAACTGGGTCTGGGTCATCTCGCCATGGCTGACCCTCAGCGTTCGACCCTGGCCATACCCCAGGCGGTGCAACCAGAGCGGGTGTTACCAGGCAACCCCAAACACCTGGTGTCGGCAGTCTTCTCGGAACAGGCTCATCAGTTGATCAATGCCACGTTACCTGCGTACCCCGAGAATCCGGTTCATCCAGTCTCCTTATCCCAGGATTTACTCGACCCATCCATTCGTTCCCGCTGGCATGCTCCCTTTGATTTGTTCGTGGACTATTCCGTCCCCCGGTCTCCCTACTATCCGTCCGATGCCCTGTTACGAAACGGTGGGTTGGTGCTAGATACGGTCTATATCAATTACCTAGAAACGGAACGTAAACGACGCGAACGTAACATGTTCTACAAGACACATCATGACTATGACCCTGATAATGGACCACTGGAAATCCCCGAGGACTGTGGGGGTCTCTTTGTGCTAGGCCCGTCCTCCCACATGTGTCAGGCCCACGCCAGACTGTTTGGTGAGTTTGTTTGTCGTAACCAGCGTCGAACTCTGTCTACTACAGCCTCACCCGAATCCGAAGTGTCCTTTAGACGGTTAATTAAACAATTGTCCGAACGACTTCTCACCGATTATATTCGTTATATGGGCACGCTGGGCATGAAATTTTTGTTTACTCATGAAAAGAGTCACCCCCGTAAAACCAAACCTGGATTTACCATTGACGCTGAGTTGTGGCGCTATCTGCAGAAGCCCTTGGCGGGCGGGGTAATCACTATGACGTTGAACATTTCGCTGGTGTTTGCCGCCACACTGTCCATTGGGAATCAAGCAGCGATGGATCTAGACTCCGACGACGACATGGAGTCGACTGGTGAGGAACCCCACACAACAAATTTCAATGAACTGCACTTGTTTGACCTGGAGTACTCCAAGATGAAAAAATTGCTCCATATCCGTTCGTTTATGTTCGACTGGCAGTTGCGTGTTATCCAACAGATCATGTTTACCACCGCGTCCGGTTTACCCGAGTACGACCCCGACTCTAGCCCCTTTGCGTTGGACCTGCTTAGTTGTCTACGGTCACTTTGTTCGGATAGTAAGGGTATTTTGTTCTCAGCCCATGTTCCGGTACACGGATCCGTCACACTGTCCCCCGACATTACCCCCGAGGTTCTTAACTACTTTTTCAAACGTTGTGGTAATTCGGGATTCTCCAACGGTCGCTTCCATGCTCCATTCCCATTGTGCTATATCGACCTGACCCACCCGCGTTACCGTCTCGGTCCCTTACGCAGTCGCAGTAGGACGGTGTACCTCAGCACGGTGGTCTACTATTGGGATAACCGCAAAGCCCATACTGGTCACCCTCAAGTACTGGGCTATTACGCCATTGCGCGTGCCTACGACACAGAGAGCGACCGTCGACGTCACCAGGAAAGTGTGGAACAACGTGTGGTGCAAAACAAACCCGCCAATTTCCTCAACTTTGACGACTGGCAGGAACGGGCTGCCAAATGGGATCAGGATATCACCCGGAGTGCACCCGTGTTGGACCTCAGTGATAAACTACGCAACGATATCCACCAGCAGGTTTCTTATATCGAGAAACAGCTCAAGGATGCCAAAGTTCGCAAGGAAATTATGGACATGTGGCACCGGATTGTGGACCCCCTGGCTCCGCGGGTGGAAATCGAAATGCAACACACGGGAGTGTCCCCATTGGACTGCTTCTCCCATATTTGTCTCAACGATTTACACCCTTTGGTGACACCCATGTTGGAACTCAATTTTAGTCATCGTAACGTCATCCGCTTTTTACAAAAGCAGTATCCGCAGCACCGCATTGCTCGAGATCAGGATGAGTACCGCTTGTTAATTTTTTATCCACATACGGATCAATATCTTATCCAGGTGGCGGAACGACCTCGACAACCCTTGGCCCTTTGTTCTATTGCCGCTATTCCGCGGGTAAAACTGCAGCCGGAGGAGCACGCCTTTGTTCGACATGTTTTGGAAAGCATCGCAAGTTATATTTGGAGTGCTTGTATCAATACCATGTAAAACAAAGTACTCTTTTGCTACTATAAAGAGAGTTTTCTGTTATATACCAATTGTCAAATTTTCTTACTCACCACTGTTTAACTTACCCTGCTATTTTGCTTTTAACATGTACTACACCTTTCTTCATCCTGTGGTGATACATTTCTTATTTGCCTAATTTATAAATAGGTGAGATGTGGCTGTCAAACCTTCTTAAAAAAATAATACCTAATAAATGCACATTTGAGAAAAATAATACTGCAAGGAAACTCACAAAAACGAAATGAATCAAGAAGTGAAGTAGTGATAGGATCAGATAACAAAATTGGAGAATTCATGGTGTTTATTAACGAGTGTTGACCCTCTCTGGCTATGCACCACTTCTGTAACCCTCTTGATTCATCGTGCGGCGTATTCCATCACTTCCAAGGTATGCTTCAACTGGCGGATACGTTCCTGTAAAGGAGTCAAACCTTGCATCTCCTGGTCCAGTTGCTGACAAAGCCTTAGCAGGCCAGTGGACCGTTGGACCGTCTGGCGTACTTCGATCAGAATGTTTTCGGCCGCTAATACGTTGGCATCGAGGGACTGGAGTGTAACACTGGCGCACTGGTCTACTTGCATTTGCAGACTTTCGGTGTACTGGTGCAGTTCAAAAGCCAGCTGGGTCGCCTGTTGTTCTAAACCGGTGAGGGTCTCCTCGTCGATATGGGCGCTCAGGGCTACTTCTTGTGGAGCTATCAAACCAGCAAGAATGCCAT
Source organism: Dispira simplex (assembly GCA_027478255.1). Classification (NCBI taxonomy): domain Eukaryota; kingdom Fungi; phylum Kickxellomycota; class Dimargaritomycetes; order Dimargaritales; family Dimargaritaceae; genus Dispira; species Dispira simplex. The sequence goes on along the minus strand of JAOPJG010000053.1, from coordinate 41,196 downwards.
TCCAAAAACCCACTGTTAGTGTAGTATTCAAAGTAAAACCTTATGCTTCAATGTGGGACACAAACAAAAAAAAAATAAACGGGAGTACGTTCGCAATGTCCACGTACCAACGGTACATAACGAGGCAGTACTTTTTACCAGCTTTCAAAGATAGGAGAAACACTTACCTGCCGACATGGAGCAACAGAATGGCTCTGAGTCAGCGAAACTGTATAGTAGGATAGTTGTGGACAAGACGCATGCCGAAATGGAATCTTAAGTACTGCTAAGAAAAACGACCAGTATTCACCCTAATGTAGTATAGCATCTCCATTCCCGCTAGACGGTCACTTCTCTACCATAATGCTGCTTTGTTCACGCCACTACACCAATATCGACTCAAGACCAGATCTTTTATTTTCCAACAGTCCATCGTCAAGTGTACCTTTGCTAACTTCGGGTTGTTTTTAACACTTTTCTGAATTTCCAGCCAGTCGACATCCTTTCCCTACGTTACGTGGTTGTTCTCAATATTGGATTACTTGCGACGACATCCCTTCCCCCCACTCCTAATTCCATTACGCGACTTTACTAGTACATCATCCATATTTATCCAATTGGGCTAGTGGGTAATTTGAACACCATGGAGAGTGACAGTTTAGCCACATTACAAAAAAACGTAGAGCGATTGCAAGCCGCACGGGAAGCCCAGAAACAACTGGTGAATTTCCAAGAAACCCTGGCGACACTCGTGCAGACTACGCAGACGTTTATAAATACACCGGAAGCTGGGCCTTTTGATTTTACTCAGGACACGTCGCCCGGTTCGTCTGCTAACGAGGATCCCGCGGGCCAATCGTCCGAAAAGATACTAAAGGCACAACTCACTCAATGTCGAGACACTTACCGAGCAAGCATTACCCGCTTAATACAAATTTTGCGTACCTTGGATCAAGTAAGTGGGCATAATGACGTCATCGGTCAATTTTCGTTATGTGCTATGGGGAGAATATGGAATGAGGGGAGGCTGAGCAGAGGGATATACTGTTGACTGGGTTTAGTTAAGGTCATTAATTCCTCGATATACGTCTTTAATGATGTACTGTCGATTTTTTTATTTCTGCTTCGGAAATCCAGTTACCACCAACTTCTCAAAACACGTCAGATGAGAAAACTGCGGCATTGCGGCGTACTCGTGATGAACTCACCGAGGTAAGTAAACCCAGATGGCCTACTATACTGATTTTTTTTGGATAAAATGTATCGAAATTATTACAATAGGGAATTGCGCTGTAGTACATTTTCCCTTTATTATACAGAACTATACATGATGTCACTAATCCTCTCGTTTCCTTTTTCTTCTGGGGCGCCCTAATTCATCATCCCGCACAGGTGGCATTGGCTAAATCGGCGACGGTCAAGCAATTATGCGAAAGAATGGAAGAACTACAACGTGTTATTAATACAGTTTTGGAATTTCAGGCTATTTCACTGTCGTAGTTAGTCATGAGGTGATTTTTTGGGTCATTAATACCATGGTTTACTAGCACTGCTTCTTATAATATTTTTTAAATTAATAAATGGTATTAGAAAACAAATCATTGACCGATGTGCTACCTCGTTAATAATTAATTCTGCGAAACAAATTTCCCGTGGTAATTTTAAACGGGGCGCCGAATCAATCATTATGGATTCTAAGTAGAAGGAACTGGGACGATATTGAAAATAAAGCTTACCAATGCACGCACCATTTTATTTGCGCCAACACATGGATGTTCCTAGCAATTTTAGCACTACGAGTAACCTGCCGTCATTAGTATTTTTAAAAATGAGGTCGGTAGAGACCCCAACTTGATAAAAACAGGATTAGAGTGTAAAGTGCATTAACACTTGGACAAGTTAAGTCCCAAGCAGCCATGTTTACCCAAGAACATAGCTCTGATTGGTTCCCGCCATGCACGTTAGAACTGGTTTCGGTCGCCCTTTATTTTACCGGTTGCGTGATGTCCTTTTGTGGCAGTATTGTAAAAGGGGGTGGCTATTTTCGAGGATGAACATCGGCTTCTGTAAAATCCACTTGTTAGTCCAAGCCAAACTGACAGACACTGTGATCAACCACCGACCCCTATACTTTGGGATGAAGTACCAGGTACCCAAACGTATGGGATTTAAAATGTGGCTATCCTTGACTATTTCTTGCTAATATTTTAAATATATCTTGGAACGGGCGGATAATTATTATGTCATTCTTTCCATCGGTGGAATGCGGCTAAATGAGGGGTGGAAACAAAGTGTCATGCATTATTTTACGGATTTTAAGTTAGGAAAGTTACTATACCATAAAAACTATATATTTTTTATTACCAACTCATTCCCCTCAGAAAAAAAGTAGATCAAATTGAAAAGTATACCAGGCATTGACTAACTGCTATGGGAGTGCTCCGGTTTAATAGGAACCAAAGAATAGTGCGTCGCAACCAGACCACAGTGGTGTCTCGTGTTGTCATGCTGGTGACTGGTCAAGTGGAATTACCGAAAACGACGACGAGAGGGGACGGTGGTGCAAAATGATGAAAAAGAAACTGTATGGCCTGCAGAGCGGGGAAAGGCATGTTATCCAAAAGAGGGGAGAGTGCAGTGGCCAAAATGATGGATACACTTTAAAAAAATGGGGTTATGGTAGCCCCAAGGGAAGCACCAATGGATGTCGCGTTTTCCGAAATCCTACGGTGGTCGGCCGCTTAGCTGGTTTATATTGCAGCAGAGCTACTCCAAGCAGATGCTTTGTATGTTATCACGTTGGCAAATTCGTTTTGAAGGCCAATACTTTGTAAAGGTATGGTAAAATGGGGAATGGATAAAAGGGAAAAACCATTGGTATAGATCGGCCACGTCTTCCATAGCGTACATAACCTTGTCAGCATGCTATTGTTTTATTTCCTGTTGGAATTGCCTAAAGTGGAGATAAGAAAACCATAGATAGGATCGTAGCACAATAGACTGAGGAATCTGAATCAATTCACCTGTCAAATTCGGCAGAAATTCCCTCAACTCAAGATATATATAATGATAATGTCGACTCACTTCTACCTTTCCCCAGTTTCCGTAGTTATTTTTGTTTAAATTATTGTTGATTGACTTGTCTTCCTCCCGGACACGTAACATTTCGTATCCTCATTCGGTTTTCGTTGTCGACTATCAAGCTTACTTATTACCTAATACCCGGGCGCGGGTTTTCTGTAATATTTTATTGTATTCCCATTAACCCAACCGCCATGAGTTCCGCTGCTGCTATCAAAAATTCCCTGGAAGATTATGGCTTTCCAGAATATGCTCGGCGTTTTCTTGACAATGGGTACGATCGCTTGGTATCGGTAAGTATATATGGTATTATGAGATTTCCTCTTGTTTGAAGAGCCGGGTAGTCTCAGGGGAAGGTGCTAACGAAGCATCCTAACTGCCAATAGCTTGTGGTATGCTCCCTTTTTTATCTAGCATGTTTCTCAGTATGTGTATATGTAGTGCGTTCTTGGATCATCCTACAGGATGGGTTTTGTGAGGAGCGTCTTTCTTCCGCCATGGTACACGCCAGATTCCACGAAATAAAGACTAAATTTTAGGATTCGGGTAAACTAGACCTTTAATAAACTAAGAATAAACGCTAAACTGTGGGTAAACTCTAAACTATGCATTATGGCAAGTATATGATAATGTAGATAAACGATATAAACTATAAACTAGATACTAAACGAGAGAGAGCCAGTGACAAGTGAATGAATAATCAGTGTGAGTTTTATACCAGTGAACGATCCGAGACTGGGTCTTAGTCACGTGATATATGCTAAGGAAGGAGACGGGGAAACATCAAATATTAACACTAAAAAATGTACTATGTTTGTAGTGTGTTCTTGGATCATCCGACGGGATGGATTCTGCGAAGAACGTCTTTCTTCCGCCATGGTAAAGGCCAGATTCTACGAAATAAAGACTAAAAAAATGTTCTAAATTCACTACTAAATATTTCAGGATACTGAATAATTTTGGATCGAAATAAAATTGCTAAAACTGTCACAATAATCGAAATAAATTTTGAATTGGAGTTTGGGAATTCAATATCCCAAATCACTTTTACTACTCGAAACAGACTAAATCTGAGGTCAAAGAAATACCCCCTAAAAGATGAACTGGATTTCCCGAAGTCCTACGAAAGAATTACTAGAATTTTAGACTAAAATCTTAGGAGATTTCTCGAATAAATGGACTAGATCCGTAGATTCAGATCTTACGAAAATACACAATAAACTAGGCTGTCTGAATGCTCTGATTACTCGAAATTACTCAACGAAAAACACAATTAAAACAAGTCTGCGAACTTGAGTGGGCCAACACAATATCTGAAATAAATTGCTCACTCGAACTAAGTAAATTCTGAACTGTACGAAAACTAGAGTGAAGTACGACTTTATTTGAAATACTGAAGAGTGGACCTTGAATTTTGGACAGGATTCTGACAGATTTAAATATACTGTCGAAACCTAACAAAGAGCAGTAAAAATAAAATCGAAATACTGTAGAACAATTTTTTCTGAACTCAAAGATAAATTTTTGCAATGGATAAAAATAGAACGAAATAAATATGTCACTCATACTAGTGATAAATGACAGGTGGGTTCCGATTTTCCAGGAATATCTCGGGTACTGATGGTAATTTTCATTGTACTCTTTGTGCAGCAGCACATATACATGTGATACTTCCATTTGTTTTTACTTTTCCGTATTCGTAATAACTGTACTTTATCTTCTTTCCCATGAAACTAACTCTCACAGTCATATCCTGTTCCAACGCCTTTAGCTTCAAGACATGAACACAGATGATCTCGAATATCTCAAAGTACTTCACGGATATCAAAAAGTAAGTAAAGTGGTAGCTTTTATTGTCTCGCGGAATTTTCTTATTGATTCACTTTCCTCAATACTTATTTTCAGTATGCGGTAAATCTAGGCAATTGATCTTTTCTCATATTGAATTTTTGCTATTCTGTAATTCCCTGCACGGTGAAAGCGACCATCCGGTTATATTTTTTCGTTCAAGGTACTTTTGTGTGAAATACAAGAATTTGTCCATCGAACTATGGCCAAAAGTTCATCCCAGCCATCACATACGCGTGCTTGTCAGCCAAATGAGGAAAGGATGGAATCAGCCATGGATGTCAGCGCTGCCTTGACCACTGTAGCTTACCCCGACCAACAAGCTTCCGATCCCAGTAACCAGTCCACTTCGACTGATACCCCTGATCCACCGTACAAGAAACGTAGATATTACCGTAGAGCCAAATCTGATCCTAATGCGCCAAAACCTCACCTTAACATGTAGGTTTTATTCTGTCAAGATCTGAAACGAGAGGGTGCTGACTTGCCCCGGCAGTTCTCAGCTCGATCGAAAGCGACGAGTGAACTTTGGCGGACCGTTGGCCCAAAAATACGCCAACAGTGCCGAGAATATAGTGAAAATGATCGGGCCCAGTATAAAAAGGATATGGAGGAATACAAACGGACTCCCGAGTACCACCAATACCAAAAAAACCTCCATATTTTTCGGACTACCATTCCCAATGCCAAACGAGCTCCTGGACGACCCCGAAAATGTCAGAACTAAACCCAGGAATTTATGCAGTATGTTTTTTCGTTTCGAAATGATGTATACTAGACCCAACGGAATTATCACGATTTGCTGTGCGTTAGTCTCCCCAGTGAATGAATTGATGTGGATTACTTGAACTTTTGTGCATATCAGTTGTTCTGCTGCATTATCTCATTCTTAAATTAAAAATCGTAAACTAAATCTACTTCGTAGCAATCAATAATTATTTTTTCCTTCTTGAAAAAAAACGCTCATGCATGCACGTGTACACTGTATACTTTGTCAACCAAAGAAAACTTTCAAAGATAAAAAGACAACACAGGGAATGGCATAAAAAAGCGTAGGAAGACATAGCACTCGGCTTAAATCAAGAAAGGGTTGGTTTACTCACCATTTATCGGGTTTACGAATCCTCCTCCATAGCATTGCTGCCTTGATCACCCATGGAGTCTCCAGCAGATTTTGCTTTGCCGTGATCGCCTGCTGAAGAGGAGACCCTTCTCTCTTCTGTGTTTACTTGGGTTTCGATGGCCCGTAAAAAGTTTTCTACACCAAAGCTGGCTTCGGTGGGTAATCCGAACTGTTGGATCAGAGGGCCAAGTTGGCCAGTTTGTAATGCGTAACTGAGAGAATGGAGGGATTGTTGGAAAGGCGCCGACCGTACAATGGAACGCACTTCCTCCGGTGAGTGCCGACGTGGTGTGGCGGGAACCTTTCCTTCCTGGGAAGAGGATGCGTTGACGGGCTCGGGAAGGTACGGGAACAGCGCGCTGCATACTTCGGGATCGGTCAGCAAAGTGGCCAAAGTGTCACTGGATAACACGTCCTCTAAATTCAGCTGTGTTGCTGCCCCTGCCTGGGTGTTTTCGGGTACCCTAAGGTTCTCCATGACCTGACGGAGCTGGGCCCACGTTTCACTGTAGTCGTGATGACGGTTGTTACTTGAACTACCGGTTGCCGCAGCTTGGGAAGCGGTACCCGCTAATGAGTCCACAACCGAAGTAGTCGTGCTACCCACAGTGGCCTTGGCCGACGCATTATCATCACTGTCTAATTCAGCATTATCGGGTTGCCCTTCACGAGTGGGCGTAAAGAAGGTTTCCGCAGTAGAATCTACCCCAGTTTCGTCGGTCCCATCGGGCGTAGCAGCGGGTTCCGAAACCGCCATCCCGTGGTGTTGGTGGTGACTATCATCGAGCGGCGCCGGAGGGGAGTTAAGGACACGGTTCACCCTACGACATACTTCTACATCTCTTTCGGGGTGCGAACTTTGCATCCAAAAGAAGAGACGACGGTTCGACGACAAAAATTTCAAAACATACACGCGGTCTTCCGACTGGGAACATTTTACAAATTCGGCCTCATCCTGAAAGATTATAAGCTCTTCCTCAATTTCTTGTGTACGACGGTCCTTCCAATAAAAGTGCATCAGATCATCCTCTACATTTTGTGTAATGTACACAAAACCCTTGCGGAGATCAGGTCGAACCCAATTCGTAGTACCGTCACGGAGACAACGACCAGCTTTGAACTGGACCAAGGCATTGGCAACGTAGGAACTACTGTGTCCTGTACGGGTGGGTTGCGAAAAAAGTGGTGTGGCCATGGCAGAAGTGAATACCACAATACGGTGATAGGGCAGATGGAAAAAAAAGATGGGCTTATTGAAACAACAATGGACAATGTAAAATTGGAGTTGAAAAAAAACAGTCCAGTTAACAACGAAGAAGCTGGTTATAAAACACAAGTCGGACAATACATGAAGGGACAAGAAGGAAAGGAAGGTTACAGGTATAGTGATGACTAAAAAACCCCCGTTGGCCAAATCAGTCACGTCTCGATTTGGAACGCCAAGCGGTACATTCCAGTTAGTGGTTTCCTAGGGTGCCCTGTACGATTTCAAGTAAATACAACGACTTGCGGATAAACGCTCACAATGTCCTTTGTGTTTCCGTTATTATTCTTGCACTCCTTTTGTATTGATTGGGCATAGTCTGGATTCCTCCTTGTGATACTCTGCATTCAGCATATACGTGTTTCTTTTACAATAACATTCACTTTGTTAAACCCCAAGGTTACGTTGGGGCAAGGTACAATTTCACATTTAAGTAAAACACAGATTTCGTTAGTGCTGAATCTCGCCACCTCTCAATCGACGTAGTATTTCCCCAATTATCCCTATATCATACTCACCATGAGCGACGCAGTGGCCCCACCGGCCAGGTCGGACAACTCTGGATCACCTTCGGAGCGAGATCCAAACCAAGACTCGCCGGTCATTACGGTCATAAAAACTGTGTCTCGATTCATGCTCATGTATTTCGTAATCCAGTACATTACTAGCTACTTTATGCCCAGTATAGTTCCCCAGCAGTCCTCGCCGACTTCAGATCACAAGTCCGCGACCGGAACTTCCTTGTCAGAGGGGTCCAATATCCCACCCAGCCACATTACTCCTCAAGTGACCCCTTTATGGCCGACGGGGACCCAGTTCTCCCTACGTGTGTATTTATCCGAGGATCAAGCCTTTGATATCGAAAACTCTGAGTTGCCAATACCCATATGGCAACATAACGAACTAAAGGTGGGCGACTGGGATATCGACCTTACACATACCGTGGATATTTCCATCCCGGAACGGGTGCAGCATAATAGTAGCATGTACGCGCACATGGTGTTGCACCGGACCACTCACCCCTCGTTGGGTGAACCGTTGCGAGATTCGACGAGTGATTACGTCCAGATTAGCCATCCGCTGAATAAATACGTATACAAAGCCCAGGAAACCAAGCGTCGGCGATTGTTGCAGGCTGATAATGAATATGATCCCAAACAAGCCCTTCCCAACGACGGCGAGGAACCAGCTACAACTTACATATCCCACTGGTGTGGTAACCTCACATATAACCTGATGACTGAATCAAGTTCCTTGCCTTATCAAAAGCTCCCCTCGCTCATCCGGGATCATATTACCTTGGAAAAGACGGGTTTATTGGATCCGGTCACCCACCAACGGTATTACCAACCTTTGGTTTACGTCAATACATTTTGGACTCTCAGCTCTGACTTGGTTCCCATCAACTCCACCACGCCCGTATTGCCGCTCATCCTACGATTTTATCCGATTTCCTTTTTCAAATTGCAGATGTACCTCTCCTTTGAAGAGCAAACCAAAAAGCAAATGCAACTGTTGGGGTCCGGCGGGGGCGGGTTGGACGAATTCAAGCGTATGTTAACCGAGACCAACCCTTGGCTATTGGCGCTCACCGCGATCATTACGCTCTTGCACAGTGTGTTTGATTTACTGGCATTTAAAAACGATATCGCCTTTTGGAAAGTGAAAAAGGACACGACGGGTATTTCCGTACGTGCCATTTTATCCAACATTGTGTTCCAAGTGATCATTTTCCTCTACCTGTTGGACAACCGACAGGGTACCAGCTGGATGATCTTGTTTAGTCAAGGAGCGGGACTGGTGATCGAAGTGTGGAAAGTGAAGAAAGCGGTGGACATTCAGGTGGTATCCCAAAGTGCTATCTCGACCACGGAACGCGAGGTAGTCATGGCCAACCAGTCGCGTTTAACGGCATTTACTCTCCTGGGGCACCAAATCACCGTCCGGGACAAGGCCAAACTCTCGGCTGAAGAACTGAAAACCCAAGAGTATGATCGCATGGCATTTCGCTATCTTTCGTATGTGGCCTATCCCTTACTGGCCGGTTACACATTGTACAGCATGTACTATGAAGAACACAAGTCCTGGTACTCGTTTGTTATCAATACGTTGGTGGGTTATGTGTACGCTTTTGGTTTCATCACCATGACCCCGCAGCTCTTTATTAACTACAAACTCAAGTCAGTTGCCCATATGCCATGGCGCACGTTCATGTACAAGGCTCTCAACACCTTTGTCGATGATTTGTTCGCCTTTATCATCAAAATGCCCACCCTTCACCGTTTGGCCTGTTTACGTGACGATGTAGTATTTCTGGTTTACCTTTATCAGCGGTGGATTTATCCCATGGATTCTAACCGCCCGAATGAGTTTGGTCAGGTTGCCCAAGAACCTGGACCATCTTCGGTATCCCCAGCAATGGCCGATAAGAACTCATCTCCCGTTGTGCTCGGTGAATCCTCGGACACTAAAAAGGATCAGTAAACCACGATGTAGAGGGTATCCTTTAGCCACCCAGTTTTTTCCATGGTGTTTTACACCTTTGTTTCACATCGCGCTAGTTTCAACTAATAAAATACTGGGAATTTCCGCTAGAGAGCTCGCTGACCTTTAAATTCTTGTCCTAGATGTTTTACTGGTACATGTCGATTTATATTTGGAGCGCAGTACTTAATGGACAAGGTGTAAGGGTTAGTCCGTTGATGAGTATAACAAAATATGGCGAAAAAGCACAATTACCCCCTTGAACATTGAATAGGTTATGTGCTGCTGTACAAAGGGTACGATGAAATTTATCATCAATACCCTAGTTACTCCCAAAAAATTGGAACCCACCTATCATTTATTACTTGTATAAGTGACATATTTATTTCATTCTATTTTTATCTATTGCAGAATTTATCTTTGGGTTCAGAAAATTCGTTAAAAATTTGTGCAGTATTTTGATTTTATTTTTACTGCTCTTTGCTAGGTTCGACAGCATATTTAAACCTGTCAGAATCCTATCCAAATTCAAGGTCCACTCTTCAGTATTTCAAATAAAATCGTACTTCACTCTAGTTTTCGTACAGTTCAGAATTTACTTAGTTCGAGTGAATAATTTATTTCAGATATTATCTGGTCCATTCAAGTTCGTAGACTTGTTTTAATTGTGTTTTCCTTTGAGTAATTTCGTGAGATCTGAGCATTCAGATATATTCTAGTTCATTGAGTAGTTTTGTAAGGTCTAAATATACATATCTAGTCCATTTCTTCGAGAAATCTCGTAAGGTTTAGTCTAAAATTCTAGTAATTCTTTCGTAGGATTTCGTGAAATCCAGTTCATCTTTTTAGGGGGTATTTCTTTGACCTCAGATTTAGTCTGTTTCGAGTAGTAAAAGTAAATTGGGATATTGTATTCCAAACCTTCAATTCCAAATTTCATTTCGATTATTGTGTCAAAATTTAGTAATTTATTTTCGATCAAAAAATTCTTAAGCAACATCCTGAAATTTTTATTAGTGAAGTTAGCACAAATTTCATATTTTCTTTCGTGGAATCAGGCATGTACCATGGTAGAAGAAAGACGTTCTTCGCAGAATCCATCCCGTAGGATAATCCAAGAACGCAGTACAGTTACACTATCAGGGATACCCTAACATTCTAAGGCCCAATGATAACATCAAGCATAATCTTCTGAGAAGGCAGATACCCATGTACAGCTTCTCTGAACAGCCTCTGTACAACCTGTAGAGAGCCCCTAAGTGATTTGCCCATTTTTTTATCGTACTACTTTTGGTTGGCCTCCCTACTCCAGTGACCTTGGACCTTCACTGTCTTCTGGTATGTACCACCTATGCACTCTGGGCCAATGAACTGGTTGATATGAGGAAGAAGGATAAAATTGACAAGTATCTGGGATGCTAACAGTGCCTACCTCATCCATTTATGTGCAAGTCAAGGAAATTATATAAACCCCCTTCACATCCCTCCCTCAATATCTATTCATCAGTCCTTCCATTTCACCAGGCTACTTCTTTATTCCTAACGCTCCTGTCGCACATTTCTTTTTGCTCTTTTTCCCCTTGGATTATTGATGAAATATATTATGACAGTCCGCTGTATTTGTTACCCTGATGTTGGTAGGTGCTTTGGTTTCAAGTATGAAGGCCAAGGTGCCCTGTGATAGTAATTACCGTGCTGCAAGTACTTATCATTTCTGTGAAGGAGGATGTGTCTGGTCAACAACCAGCTATGGTTTAGGAAAGTGTCTAAGCGACAAACGATATACATATGGGTGTTTTTTTGACTATATAAAGATTTGAAGCAAAAAATGTACCAACGATAAAATAACCAATAGGGGTTTGTGGGAGGCCCATTCAACTTCAGCGGATTTTTTGCTATATAGTCGAAAAAGAACTATCCATATGGCCTTACGCTGACATTGTATGATACATAAAATGATAAGTGACAGGTTAGTCAACAGGACGATAAATATGTTTGTTACGTCCTTGGAATTCGGTCATCGGTTTGCCACTTCCAACCACCCCGACTTTACCCTGGGTGGTGGTGGGAGAAGCAAATATAGAATGAGTGTTGATCGCCGAAGCAGCTTTCTTCTTTTTGCCCTTTTTCTGGACAAAATCTAGCCATGAATTTTGCTGGTCTTTTTGCAACTTGGCTTTACTGGGACCCGATGCTGAACTACTCTGTGATTTTCGCTTTTTTGACTTGGGTTCGGTGGCAGTTGCCGTTGCCGTTGATGCTGCTGTTGAGTCGTGTGGGGTTGTCGCTTCGGCCTTGGTGGAGCCTGGGGTGCTTATCGTACTGTATGTCCTCAAAGGAGTCAGTGGTGTGTCCACGGAACGTGTCGTGGAGGTTCCATAGGGGTGGCGGGGATCCTCGGGTAAAAACTTTAAACCGTTAAGAGTGACAACGTCAGTATTACCATATGCTGTGAAAAGAACAGTAATTTGGGGCGTGGTGGTTTGAATTTCCGCCTCATAGAACTGTTGATCCACTGACCATTTAGCAAGACATTTATCACCTGGTTTCCACGATGTAGACTCTAAAACGTGTGGAGTTATGAAAAGAGGTGGGGGTTAAAAAGGTCGTGTGGCATAGAATTAGCATCCAGTATCCACCATACATCACTGATTACTAGTCTGGGCCATATATTTTTCACACTACATCAACCATAGTTTGTATTTATGGCAGACAATTCTCATGTATGAGAAACCCACGAATGGGGTGAAATTGGCGAGAGAGAGGACTTCAGCGAGTACTTTACTCGTCCCAATAAGCTTACCTAGTTCAGGTTGGCCAGTGGCTTTGGCGGGCGGTTTCAATAGACCTTCGCTCAACGTGATAATTTCCACCAGATCTGACTTTAGTTTTAACCAATCCGCATTGGACGGGTCCTCTTTGAGTAGGAGTTCAACTTGTTTCAGTTGGTCACGGTATCCTTCTAGTTCTTGCGGGTCCATGGCGTACAGACAAAGTAAAATTCGTAGGTGGAGTGTATTGGGAAGGGATATACAGAATGAAATAAAATTGGAGATGACTATAACTGAAGAAAACTAGCAAATCGAAACACAAGTAATTAAAGTGACCTATGCCATTTTCTTACTTGGCTCCCACATTCTCACCTACAAAATCCACCACAAACAGTTTCAGGTTTTCACCAGCTTTTCGTTTACCTACATGTGTCACTGCTGAGGTTGACATCACGTGTTCAATATCATGCCTACTTCGGATTTCACCTGCCATACATGTGAGACTGTTATGATGAGTCAATAACCAAGTCGTCTCTCAAAAAAAGCAGATTAAGTAACCAAATGGTGCGCTATTCCTCCCCTTGTCAGCCACATTTCAATAAGCAAGACTAACAGGAACTAAGACAAGTATGCTCGATCTAAAGTGAATTTTGCACATCCAAAGTATTTTTTGGCAGGTTGGGTTTTACTTGGTATTCTGATAGCAGCTACATACTAGTGAAAGGGTTCATCCCAGGCCCAATGGGAAAGAATGTCAATTCACTTTCAATATGACAGTAAACTAATTCCTTACCACCTCTTCCAAAAACGAAAAGGTCGTTAACGGCTATTGATACGCACTGAATTTTGATAATCTTTGCGAGGATTTCGGCGCTTTTTGGGTTCCGTTTTTTTCGAGGTCCGTTCTACGTTAATCCGCCGTTGCCGTAGTTTGGAGTGATGGAGTGCGAGTGCATTTTTAAATGCCTTTTGGGAAGTTACGTCTAGAAAGGCATAACCCTTGCCTTTGCCGGTGTCGGGATCGGTGACCAGTCGAATATCGTGGATAGCGTGCGATAGGTTGTGGAAATGCTTGGCAAGTTCATCTTGAGTGATATCATATGGTAAATTGCCAATGAATAGAATGTGACGCACCATTTTGGGTTTCGTTTCGGAAGAAGGGGTCGGTGAGGTGGTCGTGGCGGGTTCTAGTGCTTCCTGGGCCTCAGTATTTTCAGTTGCGTCGTTCGTTTCCGGCTCGGGTTCAGGCTTGAAGTCCTTTTTCTGTTTCTCGATTGCTACTTTTTTCCGGAATTGCAGTGCTTTCAGGCGCTTCTTTGTGAGTTTCTCCTGAGGTGGCGTAGTATGTGAACTGACATCGTTCGCGGTCTCTGGAAGGGTGTCAGGTTGGGTCGATTCGGTGCTCATGGTGGATAATAGCTTCAATGCAATCAAAGAGAAAAGGCACTTTTGTTAAATAAGTGTGAGTGAAAAAAAGAGGGAAGTGAATCTGTTGAGGAACCCAGCAGAGCAGTACAATTAAACCAACCACACGAAAAAAGCCAACCAGAGATATTGAAGTGATCACGTGCAGATTATTTTTTAAAAAAGGAAGTGATGAAAAGCATTAGAAATGGTGTTTTGACCAATATGAACTTGCAAGACACAGTGGCCCCTGACAATGATGATATACCAGTCACCAACCTTTTATTCATATATTTTCATTTATATAGTAGACAGACATGAGCTATTCACAAGCCCATCAAGCGAAGTACACGGGTACTGGCCACGCCGACACCACTCAGCAGTAAGTGTACTCACTGGTCAATCGTGTTAATGAGGAAATGGAACCTCCTGAAGTAGTACTATGGAATGCTAGGGTAAGAAAACGGTAAACAACACCTGCCTGTGGTTATACAAAGGTGCTGCTCTATGTGTTCACCATATCTAAACGTTGAATATGTTTGCGACTGTCCATTGCCACTTGGTATAACTTTTCACACATTCCTTATTCCCAGCCAATGGGTGTCGAACCAACGTCGCGACATCTATGCCTCACTAGTGAGTCATCCTAATCTTATACGTTGGATAGCCGTGGTGGAAAATGAGAGCCTCGGTCGGTGCCGTCTCAATTTATTAGAGGTAAGCCAATGATGCAAGAAGTGAGACAACGAACCGGTGTTGTCAATTTAAACCACAATCGTGAATTTCAGCAATCGTTCGAGCGGAAAACCGCACCGGCATTAGACCCAATTAACTAACACTTGTCATGAACTGTTATATTATTTATAAAATATGTTTACGTTTATCGTATTATCTGTTGGCGTCGGGAAATCCTATTACACCATTCCTAAGAAAATGATTCAACCTTGTGGGCCACCACCCAAAGAGGACCTGGAGTAGAGCGCTGTCATGACCATACATGCCCAATTGGATAGCATCATATTACTCCTGGTGTATTCAAGGCAAGCGAAATCCCACTGCCATTGTGATAAAAAAACAAGTGTGAATATCTTGAAGAACCCGAGTCTTGATTAAATACATTTTTTTAGAAATGAGTTGATGATTTTTTCTAAAGGTTAGAGAGCAATGTTACTAATGCAGTAAGTTTTACCTGATGATAACGATTACAGGTTGTCCAAGAGCGTAAGTAGCCGGTTGTTATCCCGGACAACTTTGTAGGTCACCCAACCGGCGGCCAGAAAGACCAACATCATTGCAGTCAGCGCCACCACCGGTCCCGCGAGCATGAACCGTGGCGCAAAGATTTTCCATACCATAAGATGACGGCGGAAATGTCCTGCAAAGAGTGCGGATAATACCAACAAGGTAGCGTGGTAAAGTAGGTAAAGATAGGTACACTGGTCAATCCGGCTGGCCAAAGTGGTATTCGACCGTGGCGAGTCAATAGGGAAACGCCAGAGAACAGCTAGTGGCAATACTAATGCGGTCAGTATAAAGGATCCTAGGGTATTTACAATGATCAGGGCTCCTGACAACACCAGATGCATTCGGGAGAGACCCACAAAGGCAGTGGACCATTGTATACTAGAAATAACGGCTTGGTGACCTGTGGCGAAAAAGTAGTGCCAACTCAGCAACCCAAACAGTAAGGTCTGTACTACCCTGAGTAACGAGGGGGAGAATGTGGGAGTGACCGGCCCCTTGTCGACAGATGTTGGGACCTGATCGAATGCGATGAAAAACTCTAGAGCGCATAATAGCTGGAAAAACATGATATAGAGCATCAGACCTCCCATGGGTTGCTGTACGAGCACTACAAAGGTAAACACCATCGTCACTAACAACAAGTAACTACTGCCATAGATATTAGGAATCCCCACCACGGTAAAATTTCGACCTGCCTCCACCGTATCGGATGTGGAGCTCGTCGTTGGAACAAGTTCAGTGGGAGGAAGCATTACGTCGACCGTAAAGGGCAGTTTGATCCAACCCAAGGGAGCTACCACCAACCCGAGGCCCATCACCAGACGGGCTAAGATCAGTTTCACCGTATGCCAGTTACCCAACGTGCTCAGCGGATCCAAAATTTCCGCAACGAGTCCGAATACGAACGAAGATGAGGTGGGAACCGTCGTGGTGCCCTCAGTAAGAGCTGCTTGACCCTCTAAAGTGTCAATGGTCCAGTAACATGCTGCCAAAAACAGGACCCCTCGCATTCCGAAGCGGTACCACACGGGTGCCAAACCGTGTAGATTATTGTCCTGATTAGCCTGGCGTGTGAGCCAATAAGGGAAAATCACCGCCGCGGCCAAAAGGGCCGTAGTCGCGAACGGAGCCGATACAGTTGAACCTTGTGAGGCGTAAAATGTGGATATACAGTATGGTGCCTGTTCTTCCCGACACACCGTAACGTACGACGTAAGCCGGGTGAGTAGCAATAAAAGAACGCCGTACCCTTGAGTGCGGTTCCGTACTAAGGGGTTTGTAATGGTGAAGGCCCTAAACACCCAATATCCTACCAAGCTCTGGATAAGGAAACGCACCACGTGGTCTTCGAATACCACAAAACTGTTGGACGCAAATATACTGACATGGCCTGCGAACACGGCCCCAGTAAAAACCCAGTCTAACCACTGCGATCGGGTTACCCCTTGTTCAGCAGTATCTGGGGGGTTGGCCGAAAGTTTGGCAGCCGATGTAGGTTCCAACCAACGGCTGATATGGGCACCAAAACACCAACCAACCACCGAGCCAATGCAGGTACCCGTTAACCCGAGGTCCACTAATGTGAAATCTTGAGATCCGAGTAATACGTTCAACATCGTGCGCCAAGCCAGGGGTATCCAGGACCAGCGTACAAAGCCGATCAGGGCGATAATACAACCCAACAGTGACCCCAACACTAGGAACTCGTAATGTTCAATGGCTAATGCAAAAGCATCAGCCCGATTAACCCGTACAATATTGGAGCCCAACGCCAAACATGCCGCCAACAGGACCAGCAGTCCGGCACCCATCAACTTATCGTCAAACTGGGCCCAACGTTGGCGGAAGGTCACTAGGACGGAACGGGAGAACACAAGGTAATCAGCCAGGGCCTGCTCCGCTTCAGAAATCCACGTTTGTGGTTCGGCGGAGCTTGGCTCTTTCTGGGCACCTTCCATCAACCGTTGTATCGTTTGGTCAGCTCGTTGCAAACGCTCTAGAATATGATCCCGCTGCTCGGCGGGAAGAGCCGAGGCGGGATAATAGGACGTATAGGTGTCCACATAACGAAGAATCTGATGGCAGTTGAGCTGGGCCGCCCGTAAGAGATGAGTCCAATTGTTAATCTCAGAGATGTTGCCCTGTGTCTTAAACATGAGCTCGGGAATAATAGTTCCCAAATTGTTGTACGGGATGGGTAAGCCCAGTAATAGCGATAACGTCGGGACGAGATCCGCCTGAGTTACCGATCGGTAGATACTACGGTCTAACCCATACACATAGTTGGCCAACGATGACTCATCCACTTGACTATCCACTTGAGCCAACGCCCTAGCGAGTGAATGCCTGTCGGGTTGACCCGGAGCGGCCCTCCAGGGAACTAGCGGAGTTCCTTTACTGTACATAAATAACCCGGCTTCCAACTCGAGCGGGTGATCCCCGCCGTGATCGCCCTTAGGATCCATGCCGTGGTCACCCATCACTATCAATAATGTGTCATTGTCCATTATCCGGATAACTTCTTCCAACATACGGTTCATTTGTCCCAATTTTCTGGCCATCTCCGGATGATTGGGCCCGTAACGATGACCACAATGGTCCACCCCTAACAAATGAGCTATAGCCAACCGCCACGAAGGGTTCTCGCTCGACAGCGTGGAAGGTGTGAGTAAGCTAGAGAGTGGATCCTTCCTTGGTTCAGTATTCCCTTCGTACTGCCTTAAAGTCTCGCCAGGAAAGCCAGGAAGAATGTCACCCAGACGGTCCAACACCCCATTGTCCAGCGTGTGCAGATCCCACACGTCAAAGGAGGAGTATGGATAAGCAGTCGCCCAAGGGGATTCCAAAATTTTGGGGAACAAAGACATCCAGGTATCGTCGCCCATAAATAACACCGGGGGTGACTGCTCTCCAGCCAGGGTGCCATTTTCAGTCACGGGATATTGCTCCTGTAACTGCGTAAACCATTGGTGTAACCAATTATCTTCGTCGATTGCAGAACCCGCAAAATTGGACCCCATGTCGATAAATGTCGGCAAGGTACCCGTGGTGAGACCCTTTAACCGCTGTAAAGTGGTGGTAGGTGGGTCGGCCATAAAGCGATACAGCTGACTATGTGTAGGTTGTTTGTACAATAAACGTTCGATAACTGGTAATTTTCCATGATGGTAGGGGTGGGGCCAACTCCTACCCAGCACTTGGTGCTCCAGATACCGTGGGTCATACTGAGTAGGGTCCCGTAGAAACTCCCAGTCGGTGTCCGTGGACGAGTCGGATAGGTGTTCGGGTAAAATATAATCG
Source organism: Dispira simplex (assembly GCA_027478255.1). Classification (NCBI taxonomy): domain Eukaryota; kingdom Fungi; phylum Kickxellomycota; class Dimargaritomycetes; order Dimargaritales; family Dimargaritaceae; genus Dispira; species Dispira simplex. The sequence continues at coordinate 22,697 of JAOPJG010000053.1, read as the reverse complement.
AACCGTAATGCATCGATAACAACCACCAGTGCCCGTTGATAACTCGCGGGATACCAGCAGCTGGTATTAGGGAAATGGGAATCGGAGATATCGTGGCTGGGTAAATGGGCACAGTGACTGGTTTCCACCAAAGTGGACCGCGTGAGAAGAAAGCCCTTGCTAAACAAATAAGTACCACTGATTAGCAACGCGATTACCCACAGCCCAATAACTGACTTGACTATAAATTGCTGCCGAAGGGTGGCCTTGCGATCCCGCACTGACTGAGGAACAGGTACACCTAAAGATGCGAACGGTCGGCTACCACCTGGAATTGCGGTGGGTGACGATGACATGGCCAACTCGGTATGTAATATATACAGGTGGGGCAGCGTTACAACATAGCCCGGTATACCGTAGTTAGAATTGGGCAGTTGGGTAGACAATATAAACGAAAATGTGAGAAATTAAACGATACTGACGCATCAGCATCAAAGGGAAGGAAAAAAACAGGTAACGGAGAAGCCAAGGAATGAACAAAAACTTCCACTACTCACGTATAGTGCCCATTGGTAAACAAGTGATAGTGTACTGCTGCACAAAGGGTACGATGAAATTTATCATCAGTTCCCGAAATATTCCTGGAAAATCGGGACCCACCTGCCATTTATCACTTGTGTAAGTGACATATTTATTTCATTCTATTTTTATCTATTGCAGAATTTATCTTTGGGTTCAGAAAAATCGTTGTAAAAAATAAGTAGTATTTCGATTTTATTTTTACTGCTCTTTGCTAGGTTTCGACAGCGTATTTAAACCTGTCAGAATCCTATCCAAATTCAAGGTCCACTCTTCAGTATTTCAAATAAAGTCGTACTTCACTCTAGTTTTCGTACAGTTCAGAATTTACTTAGTTCGAGTGAGTAGTTTATTTCAGATATTGTGTTGGTCCACTCAAGTTCGCAGACTTGTTTTAATTGTGTTTTTCTTTGGGTAATTTCGAGTAATCTGAACATTCGGATAGCCTAGTATATTGTGTAGTTTAATAAGATCTGAATCTACAGATCTAGTCCATTTATTTGAGAAATCTCCTAAGATTTTAGTCTAAAATTCTAGTAATTCTTTCGTAGGATTTCGTGAAATCTAATTCATCTTTTAGGGGGTATTTCTTTGACCTCAGATTTAGTCTGTTTCGAGTAGTAATAGTGATTTGGGATATTGAATTCCAAAACTCCAATTAAAAATTTATTTTGATTATTGTGACAGTTTTAGTAATTTTACTTTGATCAAAATCGTAAATATTCTGATTTTTGAATTTTGAATTTAGTACATTTTTTAGTCTTTATTTCGTAGAATCTGGCCGTTGCTATGGCGGAAGAAAGACGTTCTTCGTAGAATCCATCCCGTCGGATAATCCAAGAACACATTACAATAGTAGTCATACCACATAAGGCTCTGGATTATCCAATCTCCAACATTTTTTTTCGAACACCTTCCACTGTTCAAATGTGCACTTATGGCTGTATATTTATTAATATGAAATTACAAGAAAATCAGGTCAAAGTAACACACAGTAAACCGAAAGTATCTAGAAAAAGAAAGTAACCACAAAGATAACGTTCGTAGCGTACCTCAAGCCAAAATCTATGCAGCGATCCATATGATTCTGGTCCAGCCAGACATTAATACCTCTAATATCTACGCTCAATATATCACCCTGATTTACTAGGACTCGGACAAGTAATGTATTAACTCTAAATGATTCTACAACACAGTGGGAAAAGTGAAAATCTGTGAAAAGGGAATAATCAAGGTAAATCACTAGATTGCCTTACTAGCGTACTTGCCAACAGGTGTTCCTGGTGGGGTAACGATGGTGGCCGGCTCCACAACGTTATTTTTCACTGGGCCCATACTAGTATTGTCCACAGGCATATTAAAATCGATTCTAGCAAAGTAGGTATTGTCCACCGTCGAACGTTGGGTGACATTACGTGCCATATCATCCCTGCCCTTCCCTGCAAAGTTGATAGAAGGATAGTGGTGGGGGATTTTGGTAACGTTGGGACCGGGTGCCGTACGGAGGTATTGGGTCGACCGACTTTCTTCAGGTCTGACCGGTTCTTCATTCATCTCTGTGGCCGCTTCTTGTAGACGGCTGTCCAACTGCTTTAGCGTTGTTGCGCCTTCTACTTCCGGCGAAGTGGCCAACTGCCGCACGGGGCCTGGTGCCGAGCCTAGAGAGGAATCCGGGGGTCGGGACTCTCTCACGTTGGAGGTGGGAGGCGGCCATGGGGAACTACTCTCCTCGATGGTGGATAACTGAGGAGCTTCTTTAGCCGCTGAACTAGAGTGATCCCCAAGGTTAGTCACCCCGGTAGTAGTCGAAGCCATACCCATAATCCCCGTAGCCGGAATGACATGCTGCCGCTGGTTAGGTTCCATTACGTCTGGCATTGGTGACGGTTCAATCTGGTCCGAATGGGTGGTAGGCGATGGAACGTAAAAGGAAGGTTCACGGGAGGTACTCGCCGTGGCGGGACCACTATGCTGCAACAATTCCTGGAGTGAATGCGTAGTGTCACGCACCAACCGAGAAGTATGTTCGTCCGACCCAATGGCCCGGATACAGGAATGTCGACGAAATTTAATGGCCTTGGGTAAATAAAGTTCGTAAAATTCTCCGTCAATCATAAGACAGGTGTACCCCGGAGGTATTTTCCGTCGGCGACGACTCATCCGAGACGTATGTGATTTGCACTCTTGATAAACTTTGGGATCTCGGCAGTTGAGGGTAAAATGGTTTTCTATCTGGCCGATTCGAGCCAATCCCCCCTTGGCGGAAAGTTGTTTACGAATATAGGATAGCACATTTTCGATGGCGAACAGCTCCAGGTTATTATCCCCACTGCTTTGTGGAATCCAATTTTTCGAGTCGGTAGGCCCTTGCCGATTACTAACCACCCCGGATACGCCTTTGGCCTCCCCCCACAGGTCGTAGGGACGACCCCAAATATGGGGAATGTTTTGAATGATAAAGTCGATAGGGTGAATCTCCAATGTCGGCACCGTATCTGATGGCAGACCTTGTGTAGCACGGTTCCTAGATTCTTCTTGGGTTCTGGCCCCCACCCGCTCTTTAAAGAGCCTGGGCAATTTGGTACGCATGATGATTTCCCCATCCCGTTCGATCGACTCGATAATTTCCGTAACCACCGGAAACTTTCGGGTGAGTACCCATTTGGCTGACTGCACACTATATTCTATAATATTATGCATGCGAGATTTAGTCCGCCTGGGTTCAAATTCCAACCCCACAAATCCCTGCACGCCCATACTGAACAAACTACAAAACCGCCGCCGTAAGACTGGCTCCTTGGGTTTATCTTGGTAACCCTTGTGAATTTCACGTACGTAACCCCCGTCGTAAACCGTGACTTCCACTTCCCACACGTCCAACAGTGCCAAATTCCCTGTGAGTCGTCGTTCGGTAAGGGAAATCAACTGGGTTAAATTGTCACTCAGGATGGTCTTACTCAAGGTACGCTCCCATCCTAGGGCCTGACTCATGTCATTACCCGTACCGAACGGGATACACGAAAAGTAGATATTGGAAAAGGATACCCCTTCACTCACCAGCATGTCGTAAACTGACATGACTGTGCCGTCACCCCCGGCGCTCCATACGTGCAATTCCAACGGACTAATTCGACGTTTATAACCGTTTTTCTTGATAAAGGCCTGATCTTTCGGGGGCAACCGGTGTAAATTTCGGTCGTCGTAAAATCGCACCGATCCCGACTTCGCCTGCGGATCTCTTGTTTCCAATTTCTTTGCATCAATAGCGTACACATCCGCCCAACGAAGCCCGGCATTCCTCAGAATAGCTTGCAAGGTATCCTTAACCACCAATATCCATCGTAAATAGTGCAGCCCGTTGAGCCGATCTTGTTTGTCGAACATGTTAAACCATTGTACCTGTACCCGGTTATTATCACGTAGTCGAAAATGTTGAAATTTCAAATCCAGAATTTCCTGGCCTAGCCTTCCACCCGAGTAAGGGTTAATAAATATTATCACATAAATGTAAGGCTGGACGGCGCTCAGGATTAACAAACATTCGTCACAGCTGGTGATGCCGGGGATCACGGGGAAAAATTCTGTTTGTGTCGATATAGTATTGTCTCGGCATACTCCTCGCGCTTGACACTCTTCAGCTTCCAAAGCTCGGAATCCGGTATTGCATACTATCTTGTCGTCGGCTATCAGGCTGGGTCGTCGTTCCCTGCCATGATGACGGGCGGTGATGCCGGAGCTAATAAAGGGAGGCTCGTGTGAGAAAGTGTGACTGACCATTTCGTTTGGTTGCTATCACTAGAAATTACGCGTGTAATAAGGACTGGATTGGGGAATATCGGGGGACCCGGAAGGAAGAGTTGGATATAAAAATACGGGTTTTGTCTGTACTATCCCTGATCACGCAAGTAGCAATATGCTGGGAGTATACCGTATTGGTCACTGTTGTACCAGTATTAAAAAGAAAAGTGGAAAAAGTTTCGTGCAGCGTTTTGCGATATCTACTATTTACACGTCAAAAGGGAAATATTCACCGAGTATAAAGTGATAAACCGGAAGTGTTGACCTATTCGAGTAAGCATTGATGAGTTAAAAATGAATAGAAACCACCAGCGTGAACACAAATTTTCTATCCCGTAGTTATTGCTATATACCACTAAAGTAACCTGTTCAGGAAAAATGACCTCTGGGACCTCCCATTACGACACAGCCATAATAAACGCCGGAGATAAAGGAAGGGTCGTTATTTGCCCTATTTAATACCTGCATCTTAAAAGGCGGCACCGCCCAATACGATAGGATGGAGCGGTTAAAGCCTTGGATACGCTATATGAAGGGTTAGCGAAAAGTACACTGGTGTCGTTCAGCCACCTCCCCCAATGATGTAACGCCAGGTTTCACTTTTTGTTATTATCACACAAGTGACCCACTTTTCCCTTGCAACAACGCCGACCCATCCTAACCCATACGAATACATTACGCCGCTTCACTTCGAAGTGTGTGGGAAGGTCTAACTTTTACCCACCTGCACTTGACAGCTCCAATACCTTACCGCCCCTCGTTTTTTCCCCTTGCGGCCAACTTGAACCCCGTTTGTTTCATAGCTCCAGATTGTATGGAAGCAATGATATGCGCTTTAGTAGCCCATTTCTATACGTCATAAAGGTGTGAATAAACCACTCACGTGTAATCAATGTACATTACAGATTTTTAATAAAAGATAAGAGTGCATAAATAAATAAAAAACTAAACGAAAATAAAGTACACAAAGTAATATTGAGTCCTTTCTGAATCACTCATAATCAGGAAGTGTTCAAAAAAAAACTTGAAAAACCAACAGGAATAATTCTCTAATTTACACCGCACGGAAATTGTCAAACAAAAATGTCTTGAGCCGGTTGTGTAGCTGTGGGTAGGCGTTGTTCTTAGTGTTGCGATGGTCACTGTCCACATAGTACTGTACTTGATAAGTGGCCACCGAGTTCACTGTGAAATCGTTGACTAGAGCGGCGCTCTGTTGGAAATGCACATTGTCGTCACCGGTACCATGAATCAACAAGAACTTGGCCTTTTTGAATCCTTCCATCTTGTTTACCCCCGTGACGTTGTACCCTTTACGGTTCACCTTGGGAGTTTTCATGTACCGCTCAGTATACATACTGTCGTATAAGTTCCAGTGGGTAACGGGGGCCACTGCCATGCCAACTTTGAATACCCCCGAGTCAGCTTCGATAACTTTGGACGTAAGATATCCACCATAGGACCATCCCCAGATGGCCAGGCGCGTGGCATCCACATAAGATAAACCCTGATAGTGTTTGGCAATGGCGATCTGGTCTATGGTTTCATAATATCCAAGGTTTTCGCTTACGCTGATCATGAAATCGCGTCCCTTGTACCCCGTACCTCGCCCATCGGCTATCACCACAATGAATTTCAAACTGGGTTCCTCGGTTTGGGAGACCAGAGCGGTATGCCAATCCACTGAGTATTCCGAAGTTACCATTTGGGAATTGGGTCCACCATATGGACGGAACAAAACAGCGTGTTTATCAAGTGGGTTAAAATTGGGCGGACGCATTTCCATCACATTAAACGAGTGGTTCTCCACGGTCACCGTCGTGTAGTGGACAGAGGGAAGGGCGTACTCACTGCGCCGTTTGACCAGATCCTGGTTGTCCTCCAGAACCACCTCGTACTTGGGATCTTCAGTGCTGACAAGTTTGAACCAAGGCACATCTGGTCCTCGGTAGTTGAGTAAATAGTAAGTGGCCTTTTCGGAAAAGGTAGTGGCATAGGTACCATTCACCCGTGCCTGGATGTTCTCAGCCTGAATTTGGTCGGACGATGGAGGCGTAAGGGCAGTTTTGTCCGATCCATCCAGTTTTACACAATACAGATGTTTCTGAATGGTGGACTGTTCGGTACTGGTGTAGTACACCAGGCCTCGCGCGGTATCCAATTTGACCGATTTCGGTATGACATCCCATTTTCCCTCGGTCAGGAACCGACTGGGCTTGGACGTAGTTAGGGTCATGAACAGTGCCAGATGCATGTACCCCTGATGAGGAACCACGTCGATATAAGCGGCCTCGGGAACGTCGGGAATCGTGGCAGGGGTCAAGTAGTGAATGGCGTTGGTACGTTCTATCCAGGCTCCATCCCCACCGGCACCCTTGGCTTGGTTCATCTCACGCACCACTGTGCCCTCGGAGGTTTCCACGTCTACCAAGTACAGCCGACTGTGGTCCTGCACTCGGTTCATCGCCTGCACCATCAGCTTGTCATGGCCATTAGTAACCCAAGTCACGGCGGTGATGATGATATCGTCGGGCTGGAAGGTTTCCTTTAACACCACCTGTCGAGGGGATTGCCTCTTGGCTAATTTAATATCACCAAACTGGGGGCAAAACAAAAATACAGAAACCAGAGGGTTGGGATATCCTGGTTTGGGATAACGTACCCGCATCATGTCGGTGTACACTTGACTCCGGTTTTCAGGGTGGTACATCGGAATGTCAAATTCTGGCACCGGTGTATCGTCCAAACGAAGGTAGGTCAGACATTGACCATCCGGGGACCACCACGCCGAGGTAAAATCGCCATACACCTCCTCTTCGTACACCCAGTCCAGGATACCATTCAGCACTATGGGACTACCGTCCTTGGTCACGGTAATCTGCTGCTGCAGGTCCGTTACGTACAGGTTGTTGTCTTTGACATACAACACGCGGTGTCCCTCAGGAGCCCACTCAGCATATTGTACACGGTCCCCACGCCTTTGAGTCAACGGCAGCAACGAACGGTCTTCGACATTGTACACATAGTATTCGGCGGTGAATGAATGGCGCCACACGCTTTTATAGCTAGTGGTTAGTAAAATGTATTTCCAATCCGGCGACAGACTTTGCTTGACGTAGGAAAAATCAACAGGCAGGTGCTGGTTATCCAACAAGACAATTTTCTCGTCCTTACGCACTACGTGTAACGCCAGCAATTGGTTAGCCGACTGTACGAGGTAATACCCGTCGTCCCCGTCTTTGACCAACCACTCGATCGTCGCTCTGTTGGACGTAAGGGGATTGTTTTCCATAGCTTCTTTAAAGGTGAACTGTCGTAGGTTAGTCTCCGTACCGTCAGGGTTGACCCGGTGCACAGATGGAGGTGCGGTACCATCGTCATTAAGGCTCTTGTGTGGCACCTGAGCGATGGCCGGTTGTTTGGACAAGAGACCAATAAGGGTAAACAAAGCTACAATAGCACCGATAATTACCGCTGCTTTGACAATGGGACGTCGAAACCAGGCTACGGGTTTAGTGGTTGGGCTAAACAACCCAGACGGTAGGGATGACACTGGTACCCCATCCGTATGAGTAGTGAGGTGGGTGGTACTGTTCACCCCCGAATGGTAAGACTCGAGGCCTTCTTCCGGCTCGGGAGGCACCGTGACATAGTGGCTAGGGGCAGACGACATGAGGCAGTAAGCCTGGCTAAAGTAACAGTGACTGGTGGGTTTGAGAAATAGACTACGAGGTACGAAAGGAGAAGAATTGCGTGAGCTTCTAAGTCAAGCGGGTGAGAATAAGAAACAAGGGCTTGGTCAAGACGGCTGAATCTCACTTGTAGTGGTGAGAAGTGGCCGGTTACAAAAGGCGAGCAATGTAAATGAAGGAAAAGGTATATTCAATATGCGAAACATAAAAAACAAGAAAAGGCCAAGCTATTTAATAGAACATTATGGAGTCACCCACACGTTCGTTTAATAAGGAGTGAATGCGAAAAAGGGGAAAGTGGAATGTTGCAGAACCCACTATACAAAAGCGGAGAGGGGGTGGTTTCGTAGTGCTTGTCTGTACCTCTTGACACTCTAAACGGTTAGGGAAAGTGCACTTGCGACAACTTTTGCAACGAAACAAACCTTTGATAAGAATAAAGCCAGTGACTCCAAAAAATCAATCGCGTTGGAATAGTGTTACACTACCAACGATTAAAAAAAAATATTAGATAAAAAATACAACGTCATCGCCAAAAAGGCTAATAGTTGTTCAATTGTTAGTGGGGCTGTTCTGATTTATATATTGGCAAATGACAATAGGGTTTGGGAGTAGGGGGGTTCCCAACTATTCTGTTCCATTGCCCCACGCCTAACCTAACCAATAATACGACTTGGCATGCGTTCAGTCCGTGGCCGTGCCCATTCCACTTGTCCATATTGCGAAGCACGCCAAAACACCCAGTTCCGTATTTTTGGGACCCATCATTTCTCATAGATAATCCGTAGACCCCACGGCCCAGACCTTTATCTCATAATTATGTGATTTCTTTACATGGGTAGTTTTTTTCCACTATATAGAGATAAATCAGCCAAAGATGAATGGGTCTCTCACAATATCTTATTGGTTACGTTGTAATTGGTATATTTTTTCTCTAAATCTCTATATAGTCGAAAAAAAACCACCCATATGGGTCCCAGTTTGGATACTTTTTTTTTACCGTTGTACATTCACTTTCCCTTACCAAAAAATTTATAATCTGAAAATAATACACAGTAGGGAAACTTCCCCCCCCCCACAAACACCACGTCAATTTGGGCGTATTAGCTTAAGTATTGCTGATCTAGAGGAGTACAAAATATGAAAGTGAAAAGGTAAAACAAATCAAGTCATTTGTATTCCCTTTTCTCTCGTCAGTAAAAAAAATAAGAGTATTGACATGGCGTCTAAAAGGATATGTGGAATAACAATACAAATATGAGGGTAATGTATATAGATAACCCTCACTCACATTCCTCACCCTCTCTGAATACTCAGCCTATCGTAAAAAAATAGACTTAGTGGTTCATTTTCTCCTCCACTTTCTGCACAAGGACCTGCACCACACCAGGTTCCGACAGTGTACTCAGGTCACCCAACGTACCCACTTCACCAGCCACCACTTTGCGCAGAATACGACGGATGATCTTTCCACTACGTGTCTTGGGCAGCTCTTCCACAATGACTACCAGCTTTGGCGTAGCGAACGGCCCAATGTTTTTACGGACTTGGAGGACGAGTTCCTTACTGAGCGTTGCCTCATCTTTCGTTTCCTTGTCGGGTTTCAACGTAACAAAGGCACAAATACTCTGACCCGTCACATCGTCATTCGCACCCACCACCGCGGCTTCGGCTACCGCTGGGTAAAGTACCAACGCCGACTCAATTTCGGATGTACTTAGCCGGTGTCCGGATACGTTGATCACATCGTCCACTCGACCCCGGATCCATAGGTAACCATCAGCATCTCGAGTAACTCCATCCCCACTAAAGTAATAGCCAGGGTAGGGTGTCATGTATGTCGCCAAGAATCGACCGTGGTCACCCGCAATAGTCCGGGCCATAGACGGCCAGGGACGTTTGATGGCCAAAATACCGGTGGCATCGGGTCCGGATACTTCCATACCGGTGTGAGGATCTAAGACTGCTACTTCGATACCGAAAAAGGGGAGGGTAGCCGAGCCAGGTTTGGTCTGTATACAGCCCGGCAGCGGAGTGATCACATGTGAACCTGTCTCGGTCTGCCAGTAAGTGTCAACCACGGCGCAACGTCCTTTACCCACCACTTGGTTATACCAATTCCAGGCCTCGGGATTGATGGGCTCACCGACACTGCCAATGACCCGCAGGGAAGACAAGTCACACTGGTTCACCCAGTCATCACCTAACCGACGCAGGGCCCGAATGGCAGTTGGGGCGGTATAAAACTGGGTAATGCGGTGATCCTGCACCATTTTCCAGTAGCGGGTGGCATTGGGATAGGTGGGCACCCCTTCAAAGAAAACTGTGGTGATACCCAGCATCAAGGGCCCGTACACCAAATAGGTGTGCCCAGTAATCCAACCTACATCGGCCGTACAACCAAAGATATCCCCTTCGTGGACGTCAAACACGTATTTAACGGTGGCGGCGGCCCCCAATAGATAACCTGCGGTGGAATGTACCACTCCTTTGGGTTTACCAGTGCTTCCCGAAGTATACAACAGGAAGAGTGGGTCTTCAGAGTTGACCTGAACGGGAGGACAATAAGGACGCTGACGAGACACCACGTCTTGCCACCACACGTCTCGGGTGGAATTCATGGGCACTCCTTCGGCACCGGTGTAGCGATATACCAACACACGCTTCACAGCGGGACACTTTTTAAGGGCTTCGTCCACAATCTGCTTGGTACGGATGGCCCGTCCACCACGACGACCTTCGTCAGCGGTGATGACCACTGCGCTGTTAGCGTCCAAGATACGTTCCGCCAGAGAATCCGCAGAGAAACCAGCAAACACCACAGAATGAATACAACCGATACGAGCACAGGCCAACATGGCCACGGCTGCCTGAGGGATCATAGGCATATAAATCGCCACAGTGTTACCCTTGCGCAACCCGAATGAAATCAACAGGTTGGCCACCCGGCACACTTCCAACATTAGTTCCTTGTAAGTCATGGTGGTGACCTGACCCGGCTCATCCCCTTCATGAATAATGGCCACTCGGTCAGGGTGCTGCAATGCGTGACGATCGACACAGTTGTAGGTAGCATTGAGCTCACCGTCGCTGAACCAGGCTACGTCACCGTCTAGGAAACTACCTGACATAGTTTGGGAAAAAGGTCGGCTCCAGGACAATAGCTCGCGACCCATATTGCCCCAAAAAGTTTCGGGGTCGTTGAGACTCTGGTCATACATGGCACGGTATTGGGCCATTGAAGTAACGTGCGGAGTAGGACATTGTGAAGCATCAAGGAGTCGGGCTGGCACGGCATGGATTGGATCGGGGTCATCCTCACCGGCTGGGCGTGTATGTGCTAGTTTAGACACTTTTTCTTCAGTCAATATTTGATTCTCAGGCGATTCTTGACCTGGGGGCAATTCAGGATGACCCTTGTGGACGTGGGTGGGTACCGGATTGTCGTGAACGAGCATGGTGTTGAGTTCGGATTCGTCTTCAATTTTTCTTTTGCTGGCTAAATTCGAGATATTGTCCAGAGGAAACCCCACCGTATTAGTGAATCCAGCCACATACACGTAGTAGAACCCGAGGTCAGGTCGCCATCATCAACAATAAAATATTCAGTAGACATCAGTGAGTGATAGGTCATTTTCAGTGTGATAGTACAGTAGAGATGCATCCCTTTAATGGGAAGCCATGCTGCGATGTGGGAACCTGACGCTGGTATTCAGTACAGCGCCCAGCATCAATAATTATTCAACTACTTCGCCATCCGCCAAATATTCAGCCAGGGACAGTCAAAGGCCACCACCTTCTCTCCCCCCCCCTTAGGACCTCATTCCTCACCTAGTGTAGTGCACCAGGGAAATTGAACCGACAGCTTACAGAATATCAAGATAATGTATGACGCGAATAATGGGTGCGTTAACTAGAGTAACAGGGTCTAACAACCACTATTATAACTACAGCTATGGACAGAGTGGTTGTAGAATAAATACAAGGAAAAGCAAGGGACAATACCACAGGCAACCCAACAAGAGGTTTCAGGTAATGGGTTTGAAAAGAAATAATACTCAGAGTAAATTAATTACACGGATTTAGAAAAGAGTAATAAGGTATACTTACGAGTGAGGGGAGTCATGATGTTTATATAAGAGGGAGTTACAATGCCAACCAGTACAATGACGACGGAACACAATAGCGAAGAAATACGATAGCGAAAGAGAAAGGAGAGAATTGAGAATCAGAGCCACTGATGAAAGAGGGTCAGGTCACCCCATGCTCAAACAGTCCTTGTTTTCCCCTCTAGGTATTACCCAGCCAGTGGCAGCTCTTATGCCCGCTTTAGGCAGCTGGGAGTTTTCGTTGTCTCTGAAACGAGGGAGACATAGATAAGAAACCCAAATTTCCCACCACTCTCCTCAACTCCCATTGGTGGAACTCGGGAAAAGGGCCACTTGCTCCACTTTCTTCCTAGCCTGTTATCTATCGCACCATTGGTTAGGGCCACAAGGGGAGGCCTCATGTGAAGACCGTTTTTCTTTGGCCATGTCTGCTGCTTGCCTATTTTGACAGATGGTGAACTGCATCCCTCGGTCGATTCTTTATGCTGAGGTGCTCGGTATTATCTGCACAATTCCAGACCATTATCGGTGGCGTATTCCTTATTATTGTTTCTTTCATTGTAAACTGCTCCGCATTATATCATTCCTATATAATAAAGCCCCCTCACCATAATAAATATTCACCACCATTATCTATTGTTTAACATTCAGCTTTTTTTTCGTTTCTTTAACGCTAAAAATACTGTATCACCAATAATGTGATGGGAACATCACATGTATGTAACTTACAGCACTTGCACCGCTCTTCGACCAATTGCGGGTACGGTCATCCCATTTGGCAGAAATAACCTTCCTCATCTCCAGAGATAAGACTGAGCAGATTACTATAAGAAATTGGTAAGAGAAAATTAGGACTGCCTATCAACTTCGGGTGGAGAAATTACATTCGTCCACTTCAGCTATTCTTCTCTCAAGATCACCCACACTTACAGAATACCAATTTTCATGCCAATCAACCCAGGACAGAGTGTGTATTTTTCAGCTAACCCATTCACACAATCTGTACACTCCCTCCATGATTACCACGTACTGGCAAGATTGCTGCCGACATAGATATTTTTCACACCAAGGTCATTTTTCTTTCATGCGGTATTCTGGCGAGGGAAGCAGTATATTTGGTAGGAAGGTGATGAGTGTGCAAGTAGGATGATATTGGATAGGATGAGTTATCATGTCCAACCCGTTCGCCATGTTTCACATGGCACACCAACTTTTTCGACAAATACCAGAATGACCGCATATCCTACTGTGGCTGCCATGTAGAACCATTATCGTAACCCGTACTCTTTCACCCCTTGTGGACTGTACCTATTCATTCAGTACCCATCTTTCCCAATGAACAAGTGAACGATTTTAAATAGCTTTAGTGAGATTGCAGCTGTTGGCGGCCGAACGGATTCAACTCATTATAGGCGAGGGTTCACCAACTCGGAATGGTCCTCCTCATCAATAATTCCCAGTTCCGTGTTGATATTGATTTAGTAACTGTGGATTATTTTATTCTGTGTCATTGTATTGAATTATTACGGGCTCCCCTAATTCAAGTGAAACCCTTGAGAGTCAGGGGAAAGGGGTAGTGATAGCTACAGAGCGCATTGACCCGTAGTGAGTAACAATTGCAATCAAGGTTGTCCTCCAAACATACCAGCAAATGGAGGTCTCGTCCGTGGGGTTCATTCTTTACTACCATAGAGTATATCAAGACAAGTGTGCAGACCCTTTGTGTTGTGTTTCAGCATGGCTTGCATGGAACAAAGACATTCTAGTAAACAATGTAAAATAATACGTGTTGTGACACAGATAAATCTCCCATCAGTAGCCTTTTGTTGTTCGGTGTACATTTGACCAACTCACTCACGAAAATCGTGGAGGTGTAATTCACTCGGAGTTCGAATATCCAAGCTGAAATCGGGATTCTCAGTGACGCACTGATTTCCACCACATAGATCCCCACACAATGCCATTCACTCCACTGATGTGGCTGTAGTGAACAAGATGCAAGAAAATAATTAATTAGATAGCATTGTAGGATCCTTTGTTGGCATCAATGCGTTTACAGTCCCATTTAAGCCATTATCACAACCACTATGACACCGGTAGCAGGTATTAGATATAAAACAGCCACCGTGTCTTCACCCCCAGGCCGGGCTTGGTATTTCTAGGTATAGTGATAATGTACATTGTGTTGTGGCGCCCTGACTCTGAACTAACGTTCAATCCTGCAAGGCTTTTACATGATACAAATGATGATATTTATTTGTTAATAGTGACTGATTATTTTTTAATTGCTCACCATAACCTCTCTCTGAGTAAGTCAGCGAAGGCAATAACCAACTCACTCTGGCAGGTTTCATATATGCCAAAGAAGGAGAAGATGTGAGGGGCAGCCTGATCCAAAGGAGTGATGGTGAAGCGTACAATTCAGTGATTATATTGATAGGCGCTCGTTAAGCACTGAATAGTGACCACAGAAGCATGAAATAATAAAGAATGGAACATTATCTAGATGAGATAGTCTTGTAAAAGTTATTGGGTCACTATCCCTGAAAATAGATCAACCAACCGTGGTACAGTGTTTTTAATTCTGTGAATGAGATAGGTTAGGTAGCATGTAAACGAAATATGAGGTGTTATTGCTGGAGCTAGTTGTGAAACTATCCACCGAAAATGTCGTTTAGTTTAGGTACGGGTAAGGTAGAGTAGAAGTTAGACCAATTTCTTCTACGCGGTAAAGTGTAATGCAAGATAAGAACTTGTTCGGTGGTTCATTCTGTGGTATGTTGGCCAGTCGTCGCTTCCACAGTAATAAACGGCAGTGGTTCAGACTTTATCTCCATGTTTTCCGACTCCGTCAGTAATCCATATCAGGTGACTTATTTTACTGCTTACACCTTCAGTCAAATATAATTCACTTCGTTCACTCTCTCGCTGCACCTCCCCTTCTCCGCTCGCTTCTCTCTCTTTCACTCCGTGTGATACAGTTTCTTGTTTATCTATGTTTACGTGCTCACACATGCCCCTGGCTTCTAGTTTATATACAAGTTTAGTTCATTAAAAGGCTATCTTTCTTTATAGAATAACGCAGACTAAAAAAGTAGTATTTAGTATTGATTGCGCAATGATGTATATATAATGGTGATTACACTACCAGTACAATGGAAAGCACGCACACACACACGTTTAAACTACAAACTTTACTACTCAGTATCAAGCGAATGGACGCCATGCGTACATCCTTGTGCACTATGGTTTCGTTCGTTATTACACAATATATATTTTTTCATACACAAAGGTAGGGTCTGTATCGGTGGTACACTCAGAAGGCACAGCACGGTTAGAAGTGACATCGCTACTGTAGTTTTGCGAAACGGATCCTTGACGAAGTCGTCGGGTGCACCACTTATCCCGAAGGTGGTGGAGACCAACTTGAATTATGAAAATAATAATGGTCGCTACCCCGATACCAACCAACGCCAGGGCCACCAACCCATGATAAGCCTCACCGTTTAGAAAGGGGTAGATGTAATGCCCGTGTATGGCAAAAATAATGTAAGTGAGGACGAGGTAGAGGAGTAGTATACAAAGCACAAAAACCACGTGGCTCAGTTGCAAGTGATGGCGATTTAGTACTTCTTCGATAGCAAGCATTATTACGGTGAAGGCATGAGGTGCGATACTACAGTAGGTACTGAGTGGCGTACTAGACTGGAAGCCCAGGCTCAAAAATGGCCAGTAGACGAGCGGAATCAGTATGTGAAAGGTGGCTACACTCTCATACCAAATCCAGTAGAACCACTGCCACCCCCAATGTACGCGATAGCCCCAATAGTTAACAGGGTATTCCAACGATGTGGGGTACTTCTTGATTGTCCAACAGTAGCTGGTGGACATGGCGAAAGCTCCCAAACAGTACAGGGTAAGGCCCAGGAAACCCCAGTCGGTCAGGTAAAAGAAAAACTCGTATTTTTCGTAAACCAGGAGAACCACCAGGTTGGCAATAGCAAAAATCAACAAGAATAGCCGTACTAACCACAAGGTTCGAGGGGTTACCAGGTTGGAAGTCACCCATCGGTCAGGTTGCGGTTGTCCCCAGCTTAGGTGGGCTCGCCATTTACCACAGGTGGGGTACTTGAGGTCAGGTTGAGCATCCCTATGAGGTAGGTCGGGGTAGGGGAGGGTGTCACTGCTGGACCAACTGTCAAGGCGCTTTAGTAGCGCACGTTCAGGTTCTATTACTGGGTGGAGTGGTTCCTGCGACATGATGCACGAAGGGTAGGGTTGGCATGTTTCAAAAACTGGTATACCGGTTATCTAGACCCCCTCATCCACAAGACCAGTATAAAACAAGATGGGATTCACAAGGTACAGATATAAAGCCTACCAAAAATATAGAGCAAGCGACAAAGATGCCACGCGTTTCCTTCTTTTAAAAAATGGCGATATTTCTTCTGCAAGTTTGGATACAATGGTTAAAGAAGCAGGTAGTTATCCGGATCAGTAAACTATGGTCAAAATTGATACATCATGGTTAGCCATGTCAGAAAAAAAAACCAGTGCTGACGTGGATAATCCAGCATTCGTTCGGTAAAATTGCTAGAACGACAGGCTTGAGGTATTGGTTAATCATTTACCGCCTGTTCTACTATTGGTTGTTTAGCTAGTTGCTATGGTAAATTGTATCCCCAAATGCGGATGGCATACATAAGTTACTTCATCCCCAGTGGCTACGTCAACGTTTCAAGGGAGGTCAAGCGATCTGCGCATGTGTGCACCATATTTACCACGGGTGATTAGCCTATTGGTCTGTTTTGGTTCACCGTTTCCCACTATCCAAGTCAGTGATCAGCAGTGACTTGACCTTTAATTTCCGAATACCGAACCAGGAGGGTATTGCACTTAAGCGGTGCTGTACTTGATCGAACTTACTTATTATGGAAAGGATATGGGTTTATGTCGTCGAGTTTTTAAGAATAACGTAAAACATCCATGGTAAGCAATGTAGGCAAGGTTTTGAGCACTGTACTCACTCTAGGTTTCAGATGTTACTGTTGAAAAAGAAACCGCGACCCAGGCATTACTCGGAAATATGGGCTATATTTGCCAATGTGATAGAGATCTCCAGTTTGGGTAGGGCCTCTTATCACTTATAATTTTTAGAAAACTTTGTGGAGGAGCTGAGAAAAGTATATTTCACTACTTGTTAGACCACAGACCTTTTAAGTACAAGCACTAATAATTTTTTTTTCTAGCTCCCTTAAAGGTTTATCTCGAAAATAACCTTGATATGTTAATCTTTTCTATACCTCTGGCAATTTTACTAGAACACCACCAATTCATACTCGTCTCCCAACGACATCTTTCAGGAGTCAACCTTTTCCCAACCGAATACTAAAGGGTTGAGGTGCTTTCCTCGACTGACAGGGTACCTTGACACACACTGTGAAATTTATCCCAGCTCCTTTCCATTTCCCTTTTGGAAAAACAAAGGTTCTGTGTTACCCATCGGTATATACCCAACTCCAACTCCAACTCCAGCCCCACGGCACTCCATTTTCACTTATGAACTTTAGTTGAAGTGTCCTTTATATATTACGCTGAATTTCATGACCGTCGTTAACCTCGTTTACTCTTTTATTCATTTAAAAATCCACCGTGACCTGCTTCCCCCCCCCGCATACACACACACTAATTGACTATCATGGATAACCCCACCGCTTCTCCCTATCCCCCAGTGCGCATTCTAACTCTCAATCTCTTTATGCGACCCCCGGGTATCAAGACCAATGCCTCTGATTACAAAGACGCTCGCTTAGACTATGTTATTAAACATGTACTTCCCCAATACGACATAATTTCCTTTCAGGAGTTGTTCTCCTTTATGAACTCCCGAGTGGATCGCTTGCTCAGGGCAGCACGAGCTGCCGGGTTCGGTTATTTTTTTCGTAGTAAACCCAAGTCGGTGTTCGACTTTTCTATTGATGGTGGGTTATTGACCATTAGCCGGTTTCCCATTATGGAAACTGACTCGGCTACCTACCCTCGAGGCAAATATAGTGACTGGTAAGTAATTAGATACAACACACGGTTCCGGTAGTTTGCCTAACGCTATTTTTGGTTTTAGTTATGGAAAACGGGCCAAACCTACTCAAGAAGCAGGCAATGATAGAATGGAGTAATGAATGTGCCAACCAATACAGTATAATTCAGGCTAGGCCACTTCATAACCGCTCTCATTTTATGATATTGCTGACATGTTACCTTATGAGGGCAAAATTTGACCAACTCTACGATGGTAAATTTTTGGCGGATTGCATGTACCTTTGCGTGTCCACCACCACTACAGGATGGCAGCTAAGGGTGTGCTTTACACCAAAATCGAACTGCTCAACCGATCCCATCTACACCTATTTACCACCCATACTCAGGCGTCGTATGAGCAAGTGGTTCTGGTGGATTGCCCCACCGCCACGATTCGTCGCACCCAATTCCAAATCCTGCACGATTTCGTAACCCACAAGACTCGAGATACTCCGGCCGATGAGCCTATTATTATCCAGGGTGATTTGAACGTGGACTCCCGCGTCCATGACAAGATACCCAGTAACACCAAAGACCCTCGGTCCAGTGAGGAATACAAGATTATGATGGCCATTCTACAAGGGGAATCCGTGACATTGGCGAATTCCCACTCCCTTCCCACCCTTTCCCCAGCGTCTTCTCCGGGGGAAAATCACGTCAATAGACGGTCGCCGGCTATTCACTTTCGTGATATTTTGTACGACACCTTAGGGTATCACCCTGTGACCTTTGGCGATATTGTATTGGATCACTCTGGGGTACCCAAGCCACGGGATTGTGTCCTCAGTGCCGGAACCTGCTCCACTAGCTGCCAGCGACTGGATTATATTCTGTGGGGTACTAAATCGACTAACTCGGGGGATGGCGTTCAAGCAGTGGATTCCCCTTTCTCTGATAGTTCGCAACCCCTCAAAGTTGTACCTGTCTATACGTATGTGGCTCCGATTTATATTGATGTCAATAAGAAAGGATCAGACGATTGCCCCGTTACCCAAATATCCGATCACTACGGTGTGGCCTGTGAAGTACAACTAAAGGACTAGTCCGATTTTTTTTCCTCCCCCACCACCTTTCGTTTGATAATGGTAATTACCCAATGAGATGGGATCCAACAAGGAAGCGTGGTACATGACAACATCTCTTGAAATACAACTTGAGTTGGTGGTTATTGGCAATCTTCCCCAGAGCTACTTTTATTCATGTATACTTACAGGAATAGCAGCTCTCCATGATGTAGTTCAATATCACCATAGAAAAAGCGTAGCAACATGAAGCTACGAGGCGTAAAAAATCTTTGCACAAATATGGTGTTCAAAAAAAACCTTATTAATATAAGTAACTCAACGCTTATAAATGTACAATCGAAGAAAAGAGAGGGTCATAAATAAAGAAAAGAATGAGTCACCGTGGTTACTTTTTATCTTTTGATATACACCAAAATAAATATACAAATAAAGGCCGGGTCGATGATGCACAAGACGGTCAAACCGTGGACTTCACTACCACGTCAAGTGCAGGTGGCTGAGTCTGTCGAAAAGAATTCACCCAGGTCTTGTAACTGAGGTATCAGCTGGTCTAACGTGGCCATGTCCACCAGATCAGAGGGGGTCGCTTCGTGAGCGGATGCCAATAGCGGCGAGTGCTGTGGTTGGAAACCACGCGTTGTTATATTGAAAGTTTCAGCAAGTTCGGGTAAAGGTAAATGTGTATCTATTGACTCGTCTGAAAACAGAGAGGATTCGTACGCGACGGGTGCCAACGGGCTACCGAAATAAGGAACCGGGCTGTTTAAATGGGACTCTGGGTAACTCATCGGATTTGGATCGCTGATAGCGCTACTATTATTACTGTCGAGGTAAGAACTCGAGGTATCGTTAGGTGCCGTGTCAGAAAAAGGGGTATCAGATCCCGAATGGTTCGCGATACCTTGCAACAGGGCGTCCAGTAACGAGCGGATATTTTTCCGAGACACCTTGGAGTTGAACCCGTACCAGGAAAACGTGGTGACTGCGTCAATCCGTGACTGTCCACGGGTTGCACTCGCCTGTGGCAGGGTGATGTGCCAAGTGATGGTTTTGCCGTTACTGTACGGTCGGGGCGGTTGAAATTGTTGGGTAAAGATCGGAGCAACGTGGTGACTACTCCGTAGCACCAGACATTCCAAAATACTAGTTACTTTGGGTTCTAAAGATGGGGAGGTCATCAGTGACAGCAGGATATTGACCATAGCCAAGGTATCATCCCGATCAAACAACCCCATGACATAGCTCCGGTACTGGTCGACAAGCATTTCCATAGCTTGCAAAAGTATTTCCTGGTGGGCTAGCGGGGCATCTGGTAATTGGAGTAGGAAAAGAAACAGCATGTCCACAATATGTTTGGGGAAATGGTTACCGGTCAACTGTACAATGTCCTTGATAAATTGCTTTACCCCGTAGTATTCGTGGGCTTTAAATTTCCTACAAACATTCAGCAGGGCCCTTTGGGCAGTCTCAGAACAGATGACTACATCCGGTACGATGGTCGCTACCATCTCCACATACAGCTCCGCTTCTTCACTGTCTGTATATCCCTGTTGGATGACTTGGCAAAGTAGAGGAAAGTCCACCACAAGCAATAGGACCACGGCAGCATCCTGGATGCCCACCAAGGAATCAGAAGCACTGGGAATCAGTTGTGTCAATAGGCGTTGGCAGAAGGCCCGTTGTTGGGTAAAACGGAACCCCCGAATCAGTAGCCAAAAGATACCCGGGAAGTGCCGCTTCCATTTTTCAGGGTAGTGATAACGGATGGTATCACGCAGGGACCGCGGTGGGCTAGGTTCCGGGAGAGCATCTGCAGGATCTACATGATCCGGTGAAGTCGAGGCAGTCATACGGCTTGCTAAAGTAGCTATGGGGTTACCCGTCTGGGCTTGTAGATGCAGTGGTCGATCGTGCAGGAGGTGTTCGATAGGATGCAAAGATGGGAACCGCCACAGGGGACTCTGTAGGATAGGTTCCAGCATGGTCAGCCCCTGTTCGTACTCGGCTTCAAGGTGCGATACCAAACACACGATGGCCACCCAAAAGAGAAATGGGATCAAAGCATCCCGGGTTTGTTGGAGATCCCAAGCTCGGTCGACAAGACCGTTGTCCAATGCCAACAACGTGGAAGCATGGTACTCGGTCGTATCGGATGGAATTTGCCGCAGTGCCTTTGTGAAAATAGCCAGGATACAGGCCGTAAACTGGTTCACTTCGGGTGTATCGTCCGCCATGACGTTAGATAGTCGGCTTACCATTTCCAAGCACATGCCCAACGACACCTTGGGAATAAATACGTTGAGGATCCTAAATGACGTCGTGGCCATGATCAGCACCGCGCATTGTGTACCCCACATCAGCGCTACTTGGGCCCAACGACGCCGCATTTCATTGGGCGTCAAACCAACCGTTACCGCGAAGAGATCGCTCAGCGAGTACACTAACCGGTGCAGGTCGTTCAGCGAAAGTTTACCTTTACGCTGCTGGATGTAATCCACGTCAATTTGGACCAACAAGTAATCCACCGTCTCCAACGGATCGTGATGATCCAACACCACGTAACGAATGAAATTGGCTAATAAAGTAGCCAGAAACCTCGACACCCGTGGGTAGAGATGATCCAAGTGTAGAACCAGCGGGTGCAGCAGGTCAGGAAGGTACGGTCGGAGTAGCCAACCCACTTCACTCGGCAATTCCACCAGCATAATTAACGCGATTTGACCGGGGGATAGCAGCGGTCCCTCAGAGTAGACTGGGAATTGCTCATTGAATATTTCCTGACCTGGACAAGCGCTGGTATGACCTCCCTCGGAGTTTGCCTTGTCCTCGTCCGACATGTCGACCGTGACAATATCCCCCAACCAGGGCATCTGTAGACTGGGCATCATCAACGTAGGAGTCACATAGGACACGATGGTATTGACCAAATGGGTGCCGACGTCGGTACGGGCCAGAAATATCACCACCTTTTTAACAAATTCCAATAACGCGGGGTTGCGGCGAGTTAACACTACATGAATAAGGAATCCCACCACCATGTCGCAGTTGCGGGTGTTATCCCCGTACACCAGAGCCGACCACAGCTGTTCCAGTTCTCCCAGGTGTTTCTTGCTCAAGGTGAGAGTAAGGTAAAAGAGGTGAATCAGGTAGCAGTGCTCCGGATCCCGTAACCGCTTGGTAATGGGGCAGTACCGCAATTGGAAGTTGCAAAACCAGGGGCGTAGGAATCGCAACATTCCCCGCTGTTGAGGTTCCGTGACCAGTTCCAAACGAGAAAAAACCTCGGAAATAAACAAATTAGTCAGGTGCGGGTGTCTCTCGGACATGGTGGCGGACAGTCCCAAAAGGGCGTGCCGGTATAATGTAGCCAAAGGACTGAGAGCGGCCGACACAAACGCTTCGTAGCAACGGTCGCGTAAAAAGCGGCGCTCCAACGA